>JAJGOT010000133.1:0-127500 GCA_022457155.1 Cladopsammia gracilis | reverse complement strand
ATCACGTCATAGTTTGAGGGTGCGTTAGATTAAGTCAGAGCGCTGGCTAAAGGAGATACGCATTGCGGTTCAACATCGGTTTAACATTGTTCAACATGTTGAACCCATTTGGCCAGGCTGTTGAATTTTGTTGAACCAAGTTTGATTTTGATCAAACTTTCCATTTAAGATCTTCATCATTTCGTTTATTCTCAGGTGTGAATTACAATGTTGATGTAGAATGCGTTTGGTCGGCTCGTTCAACTTTGTTGAACTGTACGCAGCAACCGCATATAACATCATTAAACGTCATTCAACGGCTTCACCAAACGAGTTCAACCTGTGGAATAAACAATGTTAACGATGATGTTCAACATCGTTCAACAATTGAATGATATTTTTAAAGGACTTAAAAAGTTCTTTAGCCAGACCTGTAGTACTACGCAGGCGTTCTTTGCAAGTGCGTGACCGCTCTAAGCGTGCCTGCATAACAGGCTGGCAATCGACGGACCTTTTGCCTGAATGCGAATGCACAGAATAGCCACAAAAAATTGAAAACAACTGAACGCCAGTGCATAGAATCGTGTTATGATTTTGCTAAACTGCTGGGAGGGGACCTTTGATCGATTAACCATAACTAATTCACTTACTTTTAATTCGAAGTAACGTTTTTCCATCAAGTTGTTGGAACATTTCTCTTAAAAAAAAAACGAGAAATGTAAGGAGAAAAGTTGATAACGTTTTTCCACTTGTTCGCAGGTCATTCGGTACGTTATTTCTAGGATTTGTAAAGTGAGAGTGAAGACCCTCGAAAGGTTATTTCAGGTTGCAATGATGCTGGGTAAAGCAACGGAGGACGTCACCAAATTAACTGCATATAATATGGTAACAGTATTCTTACTCATTCCATTTTCTTCTTTATTGTGTCATCGTAAAAAGATTATTAGTCGAGAGTAGCACATAATGTTTTTAACCTGATTTAAGAGGGTTTCTGTTTTCAGCAATAAATTTCATTTGTTTTTTCAGGCGAATCTCTCGATCTCGCGATCGACCAAAAAATGTCGTAATTATAGATGGTCGCTTTTCCCTACCTATTTTATTTTATTTTTTTTTTACCTTTTTATTTTATTTTGCCTCAATCTTTTGGAAACATTAAAGTCTAAATTCATTCCCAATATTATAAAAGAGGCACAAGTAGAGATAAAATGCTCTTTTTTATCGGTAACCTGTTAAAGGAGCTATGCCACGGTGATTTTGAGATTTTTGGGTCAAAACTGCCCAAAAATTGATACTTAAAACATTTGTCATACACAAATTCTTATACAGCACTAAGACGAAGATATTAAGTAAATTTTCGAAGAGAAAATAGACCATAACCAGAGTTTTAGCGAGTTTTGCAAGACAGAAGCGATAAACTTGGAAACAGTTTTTTCAAGGTGCAATCCATTTCCATCGTCGCCACCTGCAGCCCAAGACACTTATTTTTACTCTTAGAGCACTAGTAGAATAATTTGAAACAAAACTAGCCCCTTATTTTTGGGTTTTCACTGATTTAAAGATGTATTTTGGCTTCTTAAAGTAACACTAAAAATGTTGACAGAGCCCCTTTTAAGAATAAAAATAAGCGATATCAGAAAACGGCGTTTCGACGACTCCATGCCATCATTTTCAAATTCTAAGAAAAAACATCAAAACATGATACAAAAATTGATACAAATGCTACTTCTGTTTTCAGAATGTCAAAGTGACTGATACTGTCTGTGTTAAAATACAGAGTACTATCATGTGTGGTACAATGCTTTTGGTTGATAACATGTTGCAGGTTATTGTCATACATAAGCTTGAACACATGGCTCCAGTGCTGCTACAACAAGCCAAATACAAATCTGACACCAGACTCATAAAAGAAGGGGTGCGGTCCTACTTATATTGCATCAGCAACATCCAAAAATTTGCATCCGAGGTATTTGAAGGAAACACCACAGGAAACATCACTCTCTCAAACGAGGTAAATGAACTATCTTTGGGGCGAAAATATGCATAGATATTTGTCTGCGGACATTACTGTTCCGAGTAGGGAACAGTTTTCCGAAAGCGAAGCTTCAGCAAAACTGCAAGCGTAGAGGAACAGATAATATGCAAGGACAAAAATCCATTGATTGCAATGCTGTATTTTCGGAGTTCTCTAAATTTCACTCTCACTTTCACTGTGACACATATATACTGTACTGGGAAATACTAAGGATAAAGTGTTTGAGAGCTAAAATAAACACAGACTGTTTTGTACCGACTGATGTCAACCGGTATTTAGTTAGAAATAATATGGTTTCAACTAAAAACAGACCACAGGTCGTGGTTTCTATTTAACCGCCGTTTCTGGAAAAGCAGGCCGTATTAAACTTTGGTGTTTATTTTAACGCTTACGCCTTTGCGGTGAAACAAACCTGTCTCATGTCAACAGCGTCTTCACATTGCCCATAGCGATACTCATGGGACTGGCTTGCCCTCTGCCTCAGAAAGAAAGGCGAGAAGTCTTTTTGATTCCTCCAAAAAGTTCCTGTTTGTAATTTAGTATTTTTAGTTTCAGTGGTAAGGAAGCCAGAACGTTTTCATTACACTAAAGCAGCTGCAGTTAATATATCTAGATAGGCAGAGCCTAACAGCGAAGCACCATGAACAAGCTTAACTGAGGTGAATGGTCGGAAGCACAAGAATTAAGATTGACGACCGGGCTATTTTTCAATTTTAGCAATTCTCAAAAAAACAGTATTACCCGACCGTCTGCACAGTACATTTAGACCGTAGAAAAGTTCACAAAATCAACTTTTCTCCGTCTAGAATTACAGGTACGACTACTTTCCGAATAAAATACAGTTTTTGTTTGCCAAAAATTGCCCGAAAAACTGATTTGGAAATCAAAATTGCAAAAATACACAAACATATTTGCATAAGGCGATGCGAGTGAAGATAGAACAAAGTCTTGTTTTGTTTATAAAATCGCTTTTCAATCTATCTAATGAATGAACAAACACATAAAAATGGACAACACAATCTTCTTTCGAAAAATTTTATTCAAATCTTCATTAGTTTATGTATAAAAGTAAAACACGTACGATTTACAACACATCAGGCAAAGCTGTCCTCGGTGAAATTCAAGATAACAGCACGACTTAATTTGAGCACGTTTCATAAACATGTCTCCAAAACACAAAGGAAAAGTCAATCAAAAATTGATATCAACATAAATTCCCATCGAAAAATGTGATTTATTTTACCTTTAAGTCACTGGACTGCTTGGAAATTCATTAAAACTCCGCTTCTTCGGTTCTGAAATCCGTAATAAAAACAAGGCATCTCCCCGCATTGATAAAAACGTATGAGGGTTCCTCGAAGCAAGATTTTATCCCCGAAAGCTCTTCTTTTTCCACTAAAGCGGCTTCTGAGTATCCCTTAATTAGTATCCCTGTCTTGAGTAGCAAACCGCGAAAAAATGCAGGGAAGTAACGACTTTACTGCTCCGCTAAACACTGCGAAAGATCCAACTTTTTTAAAACTTTAAAAAGTGTTTACAGAGCTGACCACTGTGTAGCCGCGCGTGTGGCGTCATACGCACATGTTTTGCGACGTCATACGCGCCCGCGAATTTGCCTTGCGCGACCGACTTGACTGCTGACTGACACATGTCACGGAGGCGCGCCCGCGAAACATTCCGCTAGCCATGACCATGACCGTGACACAGGTTCTATGAGTATGGTGCTACGCAGCCAGACCTTCGGCCCGACAAGTGCTCCGCTATAATCACCACCTCCAACAGAAACATGGTCGGTTCTACACTTTTTCGACCCCTATCAGTTTCGAATTGCTACCGGCTGCTTCGAAAGAGGGGTGATGATTAGGTTTATGTCTGACAAAGAATGCTGTAATTAGAAAAGTGCTTTTGCCGCTTTTCTTCGAGTTATTTTAACAAGCTTACTCAAACCTCAAAATCAAATTTCATTTTAGGAAAGACGAAGAGCTCAAAAAAATTCCCAAATTCTTACAGACATTATGACCAACGCATTGATTTCACTTAAGCAGCCCGGAGAAGAATATTCCGAGGTAACAAACAAGCTTCAAACCACTATTCTGGGAAAAGAGGAGGTGAAGGATGTAAGCCAACTTATAATCAAGGATGACCACAACACAAGCTTTGAACTCCCTACGCTAAGCGACGAGGCATTAGCCGACATATTTGGAAATACTTCTGAAGTTGGAGTTCAGGTAAATGGCTTAGTTCAGAAGTGCCTTTGCTCTACATAAAATGGGTATCAGCGATCTGCTGGATGAACTTCACATCAAATTACGGCCCTGTTTTTCGTTCTCATATATGACTTACGTTTGTGACCATACTGAAATATTGCTTTGTCTTTTCATAGATGATCACCTACGAATTCAACCCTCAATCTTCACCTAACAGCAGTAATCAGATCAGTTCCAAAGTTGTCAGTCTGGACTTAAAGGACGAAAGCGATCAGACATTACAAATTGCAGACCTACCATCGGATATTGTCATTACAATCCCGTTCTCTCACAGCAACGTTAACGCCACTCCTGTCTCGAAACATTTCTTAAGCCCTGGCGTAATGCAGTTTCACATTATCAGCGTTCAGCAAGCAAACACTGAAATACAATTCTGCATAAAAATATGCCCACAGGCACCTGTTACTGTTTACCTTAGACACGGTGAAAAACCAAGTAAAGATGTTTTCGATGAAGTAGTTTCGCTCTCTGATAAAAACAAAACGTACAACTCAGATTGCCAAAACGAAGATGACTTCGATTTCCGAAACATTTGGTTGACAGCTACAAAACGCGGAAACTATTACATTGGTCTTCTGCAAAATAACGAAAACAAAGCAGTCCAATCAAGAAACAAACGGTCGCTGCTGCCTGAAAGTAATTCACAGGATAGATGCGTCACGTTCAAAGATCCCCCACCGACCCTACCCCCACCTTCTGAATATGTTCTAGTTAAACCCGAGTATGACCCTGAGAAATCTGTGAACTACAGCTTACAAATGAATACCATTTTGTGCGCTTATTGGTCTGAGAGCAAAGAAATGTGGACAAACGAGGGATGCACCGTAAGCACAGATTCCATTTCTTTAAATTGTGTAATTATTCATAGCTGGAATTTGATTTTCACGCGTTAAGTTTTCTTAGGTATAATTTGTTTTTCATGCGATTTTCTGTACTGACAGCTGGAAGCATCTGGTAAACCATATTTAGTATCTAAGAAGGGAGGAGAGGAGGAGGGGGAGGGGGGGGGAAGGGCTGACTTCAAACATTCATGACTTTTTTTATGTAAAGGCAAGAGCCACCAAACTTCCTGACTTTCCCCAAAATTTATGTGTCAACAATTTGGTGTGACATGTTATTGTTTATGTAACTTGATGCTACCCTGGCTACAACATATGGCAGACACGTGCTTCGCAATTTTGGTTTTTATGATGATGAGGATAATTTGATATTGTCCGCTTCAATTTCAAGACTGTAACTCATGTGGCATAGTCTCTTAAAACTGACCCTTACAACAGATATTATAATTCAACACATTGATACACTGCCCAAATATGGTCAAAAAGTTATCGATATGCGTTATGTCTACATGACGTAAACCAGCGATGGCGGTAAATTTCGCATTTTGAAGGAAAGTGAAAATGACTGCTGCCTGCAATTTCGTGTTTTGGGGTGAAAAAGTGCGTGAACTATTAGTTAAAAAAGGGAAAAGAAAGAAAAAAAGAGAAGAAAAGAAAAGAAAAAAGTATCGTTCACAGATTGTTGTGGTCGCTGTACTGGTCGCAGTGTTTCTTGGCGTAGCTGAATGAAAACTGGTTCAAAGTTTGACCGCTCGACAAGGAGTGAATAAGGAAGCACAATTTTCGTAAAATTCCTTTGGTAATCACCTCTGGAATATGATATAGGCTTGATGCTTCCTCAGAATAGTTTCTGATCTCGTCATTACCGCTGTAGGAGCTAAGAAACGAGCAAGTTTGTAAACAACATTGATTGACTCAGCTCGTACTTCGATGTTTGAAAATTTGGTGCTGATGGAAGGGAATAAAAAGCCAAATCAACTACAGGTACGATGTTTTAACTGTTTCTTGTATCCTTTAGCTGGGATTTTTTTGTAAGACATACTGTCCACGCTGCAGTTCTTTCCGACTTTTCGCCGCTATGTTTAGGTTCGTAGCCTTGTGTTTGTTCAATTTGTTTTGATTCTGAATTGACCTTTTCAAGATACGAAACACTTGCAAGTAAGACATTCTATGCCATTTTACTGTATTTTAATTCTTGCAGTCACTACTTTGTCCCGTTCTTTGAGTAGACGAAAGCTCTTCGTAGAAACTCTCAACTGATTGTGTACGCTAAATTAATTTTAGCTTAGCAAAAGTTTCGGCATTCGTTGCTTGTTGTTTAAGAAATAGTGCGAGGCAAAATATTGTTGTTAGCCTTTTTACTTAATGAAAGGTTGTATATCTCAATGAATTTTTTCTCGTGACTGTGATTTGTTATCAATGTGTTGAATTACAAAACAGTTATAGTGTTCAAGCTTGCACAATATTGACAAAGGCGTCACGTTCATTCATGAACTGTGTAATGTTGCAAGTTTCGTGCGGTAAAACATATGTAAGCTTTTTTTAAATAAAAGGCTTGGCTTGGATATTTTTTCTTGAAGCTGTGCTTTGTTATCAATGTGTTGAATTATAAAACTATTATAGCGCTCAAGCTTGCGTGATAGGCGATATCGCGCGCGCTTTCGCGCTATAATAGTTAAATGTTACATCATAAATTTCCTACTTCGACTGTATATTGTAATTACTGTCTGGAAAATTACAGGCAGTTTTATTGTTGCATTCCTTCCGCGGACCAACACTGGGTTGAATTTTGAAAGGTTTTTTAGACAAATAATAATAAACAAATAAATAAATAACTATATTTAGAGAGGAAAGCCACATTAGCCGCAGCTGGTTTCATGTTGATCCTCTATCCCGATCGAATTAGAATTTAGAATGTTGCTTTGGTTTTTGAGGAGAGGGGAGAACCGGAGTACCCGGAAGAAAAACCTCTGGGAGAAGGAGAGAACCAACAACAAACTCAACCCACATATGACGCCGGGGCCGGGAATCGAACCTGGGCCACATTGGTGGGAGGCGAGTGCTCTCACCACTACACCACCCCTATTACCCACAAAACTGACTCTAAATATAAAAATTTCTTGTGATATCGCTGGCATCAACAGATTGTTTTACTTTTATCAACAGGTTGGCCAGAAATCAAACCACTCTACCCTGGAATGCCTCTGTAATCACTTGACATCGTTTGGTGGGGATTTCCTTGTTGCACCAAACTCCATTGATTTTGATGCAGTTAAGCGAACACTGGAAAACTTGGATCCTGGTGACATGCTGGTTCTCGCTACAGTTTGTGTTGTATTTCTCGTATATTTACTCGGATTGGTTGCTGCACGCAGAGCCGACAAAAGAGATATTGCTAAGGTATACATTAAGTATACTTATACCTGTGCTGTTCACTTGTAACTTTGTGCAACATTATACAACCCACACAAAAATCCGCCGATTTCTCCATGAAGAAAAAGCTCGAAATATGCCTTTTGTTATATATTTAATAGATTTTCACTTTAAGTGTCTTAAAACTAAACCCCAAGTAATCTGCACTCTGTCCTATCACAACGGAAACAGACAATTCATTAAATCAAACACAACTCAAGGTAAATACATAAAGCTGGTGCAAAGCACGTGAAACGCGTGCGAGCAGTATACAATTGGTTTTGATTTCAAATATGATTTGTCGAGAAAATGGTGGTAGATTTTTAGCGAATCACAAAGGCTACCAATGTAAAACCAAGGTAATCGCAAAATTACTTCTGACCGATTCAGTTAAACCGCTCTATTTATGTCTTTAATTTTCAGCCAGATGTAGTAGTATAAGGTGGGTCAGCAGATGACCACTAAACAAAATAAGATTCCTTCGATACCAATGAATGCCTATTTCCCCCATTTTTAATTGTACCTACAGGCCTCCCTTCGGTCGGCCTGCAGGTTGAATTACTAATTGGGGAAATAGGCATTCATTGATACCGTTGGAGCCTTATTTTGTTTAGTGAGTCATCTGCTGACCCACCTTATACTACTGGGGCGTCAATTGCGCCACAAGGCTTTTTTAGGCCACAAAACCAGCTTAAATCACTAATTACCAATTTTAACCGCCCGAAAGTGTTTTCAACACCCAGCCCTGTTATTGAGCCAACCCCCCATTATTGGGTTTAACACACTAAATTGGCCAGTCTTTCCATTTGAACAGAACACCCCCCTGGCATATATACCGGCCCCCCTTGCTGGTCCCTGTTCATGGCATCTATGTATATGGCGCGGGCACTGGATGTGTCTAAAGAAAGCAGTCGGCGGGAGTTGAATGAATGGCTTAACATGCAAGAAAGAAAACCCCTTGTAAAGACCCCCCGCAATGAGGCTCTTGCGGGGTTTGATCCCTTAGACCGACAACATCTGAAGGACTTTCAAACACCTTCTCGGATTGTTGAACTCCATGCGCCTGGTGAACGGGGCAAACAAGGCCGGCCTGGTCGAGTGCAGCGAACTGTCAAATGGAGCTTCACCCAGGGGTTTTCAAAACCCCTTGTCCCCCAAATGATGAACTGCATCAAACAAGAGGTTCGCAGAAGGCATAAAGCTAACATCTCTTATGGGTACAGACTACGAAACACCGAAAATAACGAGGTTATCGTTTGGTACTCCAACTTTAACAGCCGCTGGTTTTCTAAACTCTCAGAGACAAAACGCTGGCTGCAACAACGAGAAGAGCTTCGTCTCCAAGGCGAACACATCGAACGCCCTAACACCAAATGGAGCTTCGAAGCTACCGTTTCCGTTGAACTCAAAGTGATCTTAGACAGGCAACCCCTGTTGCTAGGGCTTGGTAAGCTGCCTGACTGGCTTCGCAACAAGCACCACGTTAGAGTCCTTGACACTTTCAACGACGATCTCTGCATCTTTCGGTGCTTGGCTGTGCATCAAGGCGCCCGTTGGAGTCGGTGCACTCAAAGAGCTCGAGCATTAGCGCAAAGCTTCTTCGATGCTCAGCAGCAAGCTCGGCCGGCCGGCAATCTTGTGCCCTTCAAAAAGTTTCCCTTGCTCGAAAGACACTTCAAACAAGGGATTGCCGGCTATACAGTCACAGCTAACGGCGATTTTACTTTGAGTTACGTGCCTTCGCATTATGACAAAGTTGCCCCCCAGTCTCCCGTAATGACTGTCGGCATCTATGGCTCGCACGCCTTTCTGATCACCGACATCAACAAAGTCACAAACAACTACACTTGCGGCGAATGCGGGGCTAGGTTCACAAAAGCCTGTCATCTAGCCCGCCACGCCAAGACATGCATTCGCGGCGAAACCAAGATTTCCTGCCCCGGAAATCAGATCCTTGCCCCCGAGTCAGCTTTCGAGAAGGCCTTTTATCCAGAAGCCAATTTTGGCATCAGAGCAACCTGTTGGCTCGAATATGAGGCCAAGCAAAGGGGCATCCACATCCACCACCACAGATGTGGCCACGGCGGCGAGCGCATCATTGGCGGCTACAAGGTTGACGGCTATCACCCAGAGAGCAACACTGTGTTCCAGTTACATGGCTGCCATTGGCACGGCTGCCGCCAGTGTTTCCCCTCACCCGAACAAAGAAACGAAGCAATCAAAACTGACAGGCAAGGCAATCCAATCACAAGGGAGCAAGCCTTCTTGAGAACGGCACGAATCAGCCATGAGATCCGCACGATGCTCGGCTATAACCTAGTTGAGCGGTGGGAGCACGAGCGCCCTGCTCCTTGGTGGTACACCCGAGCCCCGCCTAAACGAAACGAAACGTATCCGCACGCCATCGTCTACGACTTCGAAGCCTATCAAGACAAGACCAAGGCAAGTCAGCCAACCAAGGACCTCTCTTACGAAAGCGAGCACGTCCCTATCTCAGTCTCCATCGCAGACACCCTAGAGCCTGAGCCCGAGTACATCTGCTCTAAAGACCCCCAAGAGCTTATCCGGCTGTTTTATCAATCTCTGGTGCGGCGCGGCAACGCAATCAGAGAGGACATAGCCCGACGATACATGCCTCCAGACCTTGAGGGGCTAACAGACGCCCAAAAGGGGCTCATCAAACAATGGTGCGAGCAGGTCCCCGTGGTCGGCTTTAACTCAGGCCGGTACGATCTGCATCTTATCCGAAAGCACTTTGTTTCGCATCTCGGGCAAGAATGTGGGGTCTTTGCTGGTGAGGAACAAAGACAAATCATGTTCATCAACACGCCCTCCTTCAAGTTCCTCGACATCATCAACTATCTCGCCCCAGGCATCACTTACGAGAAATGGGTGAAGACGTATGGGGCCAAACAGACCAAATCGTGGCTCCCGTACGAATGGTTCGACAGCGCAGACAAACTCGACTACAAGGGCCTCCCTCCTTACTGGTGTTGGTACTCCCAACTCCGCAACGGCTTTACACTCACGCCAGAGGAGTACAAGCAATGCGAACAGGCCTTCAAAGAGCGCGGAATGAAGACCTTCGGAGACTGGCTGCAATATTACAACAACCTCGACGTTGCCCCCTTCCTCGAAGCTCTCGAGAAAATGAAAGCCTTCTACACCGGGCTTGGGGTCGACATTTTCAAAGACGCAGTCTCCTTGCCCGGGGTGTCGATGCAATACATCCTGCGGGGTACCTTGAGTGGCCCCAAGAACAGGCGGCCGCCCCTCTTTGCCCCAGGCCCCGAAGCCTACGCAATGCTGAAAGCGGCGGTGGTCGGTGGCCCCAGCCTTGTGTTCACCCGCAAGCACGTAGCCGGCGAGACCCGCATCCGCTCGCACAAATACGACTTGGCGCGCCCCGTGAAGCGCATCCTTGGCTTCGACGCCAACTCCTTGTACCCCAGCACAATGCTGCAAAAAATGCCCTGCGGTAAAGAGAGGGTCGTCCACTACGAGGACCCCCAGCAGGCTGCGGGAACCCTGATCACTCGGCTTGTGACAGGCCAGTGGTTCGGGTTCGCCGAGGTCGACATCGAAGTCCCTCGGGCCCTGTGGGAGCGCTTCGAAGAGTTTCCTCCGCTCTTCATCAACACCTGCGTGGGCGAAGAGGACGTCCCTCAACACATGAAGGAGTACCTAGCGCAAAGCAAAAGAACCCCGCTGCCAGAACAAAAGAAGCTGCTCGGTGTGCTCCAAGCCAAAAGGGTGCTGCTGTACGCTCCAGTACTTGAGTGGCTCTATAACCACGGGCTCGAAGTAACCGCGGCCTACCGCACGCTCGACTATACCCCGATGAAGGTCTTCGACTGGTTCGTCCGGGAGGTTGCAGACAACCGGCGGAAAGGCGACGCCGACAAAGAGAAAGCCTTGCTCGCGGAAGTGTTCAAGCTTCTGGGCAACTCGGCTTACGGCAAGTTCATCGAGGCCGTCGAGCGCCAGACCAAAGTGGTGTACACCCGCGACGAAGACGAGGTCGACAAACACCTGCGCTCAGCCTGGTTCGAAGATCTCGAAGACATCGGGGGCGCGTACAAGGTCGAGTTGCGCAAAACTAAGGTCACCATTAACCGTCCCTTCCAGGTCGGTATCGTCGTATATCAACTTGCCAAGTTGCGCATGCTGCAGTTCTACTACGAGTTCCTCGATCACTATCTCGACAGGCGTGACTTCGAGCTCATCCAGATGGACACGGACAGCATGTACTTCGCCCTTTCGCACGACACCCTAGAAGAGGCAGTTCGACCAGAGCTCCGCAAGCAGTTCGAAAGGGAGAAAAACAAGTGGCTCTCCTGGGACAAGTGGAGCAACAGAGAGCCTGGCCTGTTCAAGCTTGAAAAAGAAGGCACACGAGCCATCGCTCTGTGCAGCAAGTGCTATTACGTAGAAGATAAGGCTAGCGGACAGGCCAAGATGTCCTCCAAGGGCGTCAACAAGCGGCAAAACGAGCTCCACTGGCAAAGATACGAGCGAGCCCTCGATGGGTTCAAAGACATGGCAACAAACAGAGGCTTTCGAATGCACGAGGGCGCCATGTACACGTACGAGCAGCGTAAGCTGGGCCTCAGCGCCTACTACGACAAACGCTGGGTGCTACCGGACGGCATTCACACAGAACCAATCGAGTTTCACAAGCCAGCTGGTGGCAACTGAGTGCCTGGTGGCACAACCATCAACTCTTCGCGAACGAAGCCCCGCTTGGGCCCCTCGTAGAGGTAATACATCACAGGCGCCTCTGGCTTGGTGACAACTTTTTCAATGTTGTAAACTTTCAAAGACCAGATCGGATCCGTCGCTCGTCGACTACCACCCTCAAGCTCCCCGGGATAATACAGATATCTCGCGTGGACTCCATGAGGGAGCTTCTTTTCGGAGAATCCCACAGGCCTAGCATATGGGGTTGCGGGCTTGGCTGAGGTGGCTTTCTCTTTGATTGCTTGCGCGGGTTTCTTGCCAGTCAATCTTGTTACTTCATTGTTCAAGGCAGAGATAACATCTGGCAATCTTTTAACCCAAGCGGTCGAACGACCAGAGGGCAGATTCATTTCAACTGCGTACTGGTAACCAAACAATCGTTCAGCCAGGGTTCTGTTAAATCTTTCAACAATCCCTTGATCTCTGTGGATATCAACACGCCCACGACGAATGGTTGTTTTATGGGCCCCAGTCTCTTTAGTCACAGCTCCCATATACTCTGTTCCCGGATCGACTTGCAACAGTTGTGGCCACTTCAAAGGCCCGCGCCTGTATATCCGGGCCAGCGCTTTCGAAACTTCATCAGACTCTTTCGAAGCCAAGGGCTCTGCTGCTTTATATCTGCTAGCCACATCAACAACTGTCAAGGCATATTTGTAAACCTTTCTCCCGTGAGGCAGTTTGTCGTGTGGCAAAAAAAGTAGATCCGCTTGATGCACTGAATTGGGCGTGAAGACATCAAACTTAGGCCTAGGGATGTGGCGTGGCGCAGGGAGATATATTTGCCAAAGAGCTTGTTTGACAAGCCATTTCTTTGCCGCCTCTTCTGAGACCTTGGCTGCTGCAGCTAGCTTTTTGATAGCGGCAAGCCCTTTCCAGTATCCTTTGGGGCCGTAATAGATTTTAGAGAGTTTGGAGTCCATATACATGTGTTTTTACAGAAAGCGAAACGCTGCATAACCAAGGGCGAGTGCGCCAGTGCCGATAAACAAGAGTTCACCTTGCCTCTGCTGAGGGCCAGGCTTATAGAAATCAGAGAACTCGGGCTCTTTGGGGAGTGTTATTTGCTGCTCTCGATGTGTTTGGTTGTAGAGCACCAGAGCTTGGTCAGTGTCTTGAAAGTTCTTTTTCGCTTGATCTTTGATCCGATCATTGGTTGCAATCCAGACAAGGAGCTTTGTGCGGTCTTTCTGGTATTTGGCGTAGGCCGCTTGATAAGCTTCTAACGCTTTATCGTGCCTGATCTTTTCATCCATAGCGGCTTTCCCACTGTCGCCAGACAAATATTTTGCAAGATAATTGCCGCCAGTGAAAGCGGCCGCATTGAGAATTGCTCCACCAACCATGATAGCGATAGAGGCCATCTTGTATATAATTACACCGTGGAAGGGAGGATTTTCTGGTCCTCGAGGTATTTCTTGAGCGCGATGCTCCCAGTCATGACAGCTGTGAACTTGACGTAATTCATCAGATTGGCGCTAGGGTCGCCTGTGAGGTTTTCTTTTATGATTTTCTTGCCAATCCAGCCAATACCAGCGACAAGGCCAGTGAGTGTGGCAGCATCAAGAACAGATTTCACGAGCTTGTTGTCAGACATGGTGTATATTTATGCTTTTTGTTTCTTGTCTTCACTCTCGTCTTCACCGAGTATTTTGTCCAACTCAAGTTCCCTTTGTCTTTGCTCTTCCTCACACACAGCAAGTACCCGCTGTCTTATCTTTTCATCGTGTGCAGCAATTATCTTTTCATCGTGTTCATCACATGCATTGATAATTGCGCCGAAAAAGATGGTGTTAGTTCTAAACCAAAGAAAAGTGAGGGTAGCCCAGCCAAGAAAGTTGATCAAGTTGTGAGTCCACATGGTGTATACATAATTTTTTTTTTTATTCCATCTCTCGAATTCTTTGTCTCGGGGGTCTCTGTGTTGGTGGAGGGGCCTCTGCTACTGGTGGTTGTGTCTTGTTGCGCCTAAGTGCATTCATAACGGCCTCGCGCTGGTAATAGAGACCCAAAGCGGATAAAATTACCCCGGCAACACCAAGGATGAGAAATGTTGTGTTGTTGCTAGATTCTGTCTTTGTCGGCTCCTGTTTTGGGGCAGGCTCGTTTGCCTGGCTGGCTTGCTTTTTTGCCTCTCTTGCCAGACGTTTTCGTTCAGCCAAGGCTTTTCCAGAAGCAACACGGCCAGGGTTTTTTGCTGGAGCAGTCTTTGGGGTATCAGATGTAACGTGCGTGGATGTAGGAGCGACTTTTTCTTCAGGAATCGTCTCGAGTGGTTGCGCCATCGTGTATATATTTTAATTTAAACCTGCGTGGTTCCTTCATGGTTCCTTCGTGGTTCCTTCATGGTTCCTTTGTGGTGCATCAACTTCATCAAAGCCCTCCAGTGGGTAACCTTCACTGTCCCTGCTGCTTGGGTGAGCGGGTGGAGACTCCTTTTTGAAGTCGATGTGTTTTGTAGTGATCAAAGCAGCATTGGCCAAGGCCAAGAATCGTCCACATCGCAGTGCAAGACCTCCAGCAAGAGATGACAATTCATGTTGAATCATGTAGTCATTTTTGAGTTCTTTCTGCAACTCCTTCACGTCGTCAATATCAACAACCATGCCGGCGCCTTTGGTTACGAGCATTATGAAGCTGTCAATCAGAGACTCGGTCGTCTTGTTGCCGACATAGGCTTCATATCTTTTGTAGAATTTTTCAACCTCCTTATCTGTCAGGCGTTTCACCTGCTCATGTGTTAGCTGGACACCAATGGCTTCTTTTGATTTACCCGTTGAAACAAGGACTGCCAGTTTCTCACGTTGAGCTTGAGTATCTGGCCCTGTTAAGGCTTCAGGCATCGCTGATGGTAAGGAGCTATCAGGGCCTGACTCCAGCATCTGCATGATTTCATTCATTGTGGTCTCGTCTCCAGGGGTTGTTGCCATCGTGTATATATTAATTCTCAATTATTCTATTGATGTCAGGCAAGATATTTTCAATCTCCCGTATGAGTGAAGCCATTGTGTCTGGCATTTTAACAACTTTCAAAGGATACCGGCTAAGAAGCATGAGGCGTAGATCGTCCTCGCCAGCTGCTTTGATTTTCTGGATTTGCATCTCTTCAACCCTGCTCTGTAATTCACCAAGAAGCTGTGAAAAGACTGTGAGCTTGTGGAGACTGGTGGAGGCATTCATGGCCAGAGTATACATTGTATTTTCACATTTTCACTTCAACCCCATAAGGGTGCCGCAGAGAGAAAACCAGGTGAGAGAACTTGTGCCCCTTTAATTTTGCAATCAACTCTTTGTACTCTTGATGTTCAAGCTCGCCGGCATAGTCGTCGAAGATGGCCTTCGTTGTTTTGCTTGATGGGGTGTAAAAAAGCACAATCGCTGCAACGTTTTCTCTAAACGGCTTGGCAATGCTGGTTAACTGCTGCGCCAACACCCACACTGAAATACCGCTGTGCCTGGCACTGAAGCCTAGGTTGACAAGTTGGCTCGTGCGACCTTTCACATCCTTCGAAGCGGCGCAGTCATCGAGCACAAAGAGCGTGTTTGTCCCGTCGAAGTGGTAACTGGCTAGTTTTAGCCAAGATTCAATCTCATGCTGCTGGCAGTCTATCACGTAAATGCGTGGCTCATTGTCCACGAAGCCGTCGTAGGTCTTGTTGTGGACAAATGTTGGGCAGAAGAGAACAATATAGTCAAACGTGCCCCTGAAGGGGCCACGTAGCTGATTCAGAAGATATTGTGTTTTGCCAGAGTTAGTCGGCCCTATAATTAGGGCATTGAAAGGCAGCTTTTGGGGGTCCATCTATACTTAATACTGAACCGCTTGCAGCTGCCTGTCCATAATGTTCATCTGCGAGTCGCTGATGGTGTAGATGTGGCAGTGCACGTTTCCCGAGCCGGAGGGTGCTCTTTCGATCTCAAGATGTACGCCGTCCTTTGTGTTGACAAGGCGTTGGCCGTTACCGTGAAGAGTTGTATCAGCCATGGACCGAAGGTCGATAAGGAGGCCGAACTTGTTGCCTGTGAGATATTTGGTCAGATTCATGTTGGGCCTGCCGTCACCACTCTTTTTAAAGAGGCGGCTGACCTCGTTCCACATGTCTGTCCCGTTGATGCCTTCGTTGTAAATCCTGTTGGGTGAGCCATTTATGGTGACATTAACTTTGGTTATGTCTGGGTTGAAGTATTTTTCTGAGTCTCTGGCTCCTGCCGTGTAGGGTTCGATGAATAGCAGAAGGATGGCTTTCAGTGACCTGCGCTGAGGGTTAACCCTGAGATTCAGCCGTGCGTCTGAACCCTTCGAGAAGGGGACCACTTCATCTCGCATGATATGGTCGTAGGCAAACTCCTTTCCGCTAGAGTATACACTTGTTGCCTCGTCAGCCAGCTGCTTACTTCGGATTGTCTCGTACTCAAGCTGGATATTTGTCAACTTGTAGACAAGCTTGCTTGTATCCGAACCCTTGACAACTTGAGAGGCCTGGGCGAGCGTAATCTCGAATGTCAAATCGTTGTAGAGGGCCTGCGGATACATGACGCCGTGGTCTGTTAGAATCTGGTGATCCAGATTGATGCGGTATTTGTTTTTGTAAATGGTCTCCAGCTTGTTTTCCACATCCACGCTAGAGGTCTTCTTGTCGCCGGAATTAGAGCGAATCTTGCACAAGTCAACACTCTGGATGCCCTCTGAAAGCATGTTTTCGCGCTTGTCGACAGAGAGAAAGAGGTCCTCAAAGATCTTGTAAATATCGTACCCGACGGTGTCCTGGACAGTGGTGGCGGCAAACTTGACAACAAGCCTGTCAACTAGTGCTCTGGAGACATTTTGTACAAGAGAGTTGTTTGCGTGGCCGCCGGCAAGGTCGATGTTAAAGATCAAGGCAAGCGAGCCCGACACGATAACTTCATCTTCGTTGAGCTTGGGCACCGTAACGTACAGGGTCTCGCCAGGATTGGCTGTAGAGCGATCAAATGTGATGCGCTTTACGGTGCGCTCTGCTTTCATTGCCCCAAGAATCTTCTCTGCGTTCGTTGGAAGGAGGTTTGGTTGCACAGCCATAGCCAGAGTATATATAAATTTTATATTTGTATATCATCATGGCAGAAGGAGGTTATGATATACCTGGCGAGAACGAAAACACCGGGCTTGACTGGGACATAGACCACGATGATGACGACGAAGAAGAAGTTGACACAACAACCCCCTTTCAGCCGGGCGGCACATCAACCCCATATCATGGCGGTGAACAACATGAAATGCATACACTGCCTCGCGAACAGAGCGGTTTTGATCCTGAAGACATCCCTCTGCTTACAGGCGACTTCTTAGATGCAACGGAAAAGGCATCTAAGGTCGATCAAGCCATGGACTGGCTCAAAAGGCGCTTTCCGAGAATAGATCTCAGACGATTAGACCCTATTGGGTTTGGCAGAAAACCAGGAAACGAAAGCAAAATAGTCTCCTTTGGGGCAAGAGGCGGTGAAACTCCCGTTTTCAAGCAGGATGGTTCAGGGCTTCTTAAATCATTTACAGACAAGTTCAAAGGGGCTCTTGGGCCAAGCGCTGAAGAGATCATCGTTGAAGACAGAACAGATATACGTGAGGAAAGACAAAGAGCGAAGGAGGCAGATAAACAACTGAATGAGACTGGAAAGATTGTTGCAGAAAAACAAAAAGTAGCAAGTGAGGTTCAAAACTACAGAGACAGAATCGAAGAAACTCAAGCGAAGATTGACGCTATGGTAGATGCACACGGTTCAATCGTCGAGAGTCAAACCGAGATAGATCGGTTAAAACAACTAAAGAAAAATCTTCAAGTTGATTATGAAAACAAGAAAAAAGAATTAGGCGCCATTCAAAAAAGAGAAAAACAACGAGGCCAAGAGCAGGCAGAGGTTGACAAAATCAGAACACGAATTTCTGCGAAAATAAGGGAAAGAAATGCTGTCGAAGCAAGACTGAACTCCACCAAGCCGCTGGATGAGCTAAACGAACAAGAGGCCGAGCTTGTACGACAAAACGAGGAAGACAAGCGTGTGATAGAGGACGAGAACACTTCTCCCTCTGACAGAGAAGCCGCGGAAGCCCGAGTTGCTGAGCGAGAAGAAGAACTGGCAAGACTAAGAACACAAGTTCAGGAAAGAGAAGAAGCCTTGCCTCTTCGAGAGAGGATCAAAAATATCTTCAAGAAATACGGATGGACATTGCAAGCGATAGTTCTGGCAGCTGGCATCACCATCAGCGCTGTGGTACTCGCCACCTTGAATGGCCTGGCAAAGGCCACCAAGGCTATTGGAAATGGACTTAAAGAGCTTGGCAAAAAAGCAGCCAACGCCCTGCCAGGCATGATCGGCTCGATCGTGAGCTTTATCTTCAAAACAGCCGGCCAGGTTTTATCCTTTCTTGGCGAGCACGCCTGGCTACTGATCCTTGCCGTTGTGGCTTTCTTGGTTGAAAAGACAATCAAGCGCAAGCGTTAACGCATCCAGATAAACAAGCCTGCTAAAGCAAGAGCGCCCCCAGCAATGAGCGCCTTGTTTACGTGATGCGGCTCGATCTTTGTCTCTTGCGTTGAGGGTGGTGTTGTCTCTTGCGTTGGTTGTGGTGATGGTGTGGTCGTTGGTTTGGACGCGATGCCCTGTGCCTGTGTCGCCTGTTTGTGAATCGGGTTCGATGGGTGGCTGTTTGGTGGATTAATCTTTGTCGGCCCTCCGTCCATGGGGCGAAGGGAGGCTTTTTTTGTGGCAAGATTGACATCATTGTTAACACCAAGCTTCATCCCTTGAGTTGCCTGCATAAGATTGTTATTGTACCCCACCACGCTCTCGGTGTTGATAACCATGCGTGACGGCATCAGCCAGCTCCCAGGGGCAACTACAAAGTTTAGCCATACTTTCGTTGCTTGAATGGCCTGCTGATAATGCTGTACGCTCTTAGATATGTCGTTCAGTCTTACGGCGTCCTCTAAGAGTGTTAAGAAGACTCTCTGCGTTTCGAACGCCCGGCCTCCACTCCCAAGAATGCTGCTGCGAGTGTTTGCTTGTGCCCCCAGAATGCAATACACAAAGGCCTCGATTGACTGATTTATGCGCGCGAGCCCTGGCTGTGTTAGCCCTTGTGCATAATTCGGCACAAAGTGCTCGAACTGACTAACAGCGCCCTGGTCGTTACGAACGAAGTATATGCCGTTTGCCCGATAGTTTGAGTCTTTTCTGTCGGTCACACGCTCGTCGTCAAACAGGGCTAGATCGGGATCAGGATAGTCGTAATCAGTAGAAAAGGGCCCATCATATGCAACCCAAATGTACACATTGCCAAGGCCGTGGTTTTTGCCGTATGTGAAACGGAAGTCAGAACTGGGGTCTACACCGAACTCTTGGCAAATCTTCTTGTACGCGTCGATGTTGAACTTGTTGTCTTTCTGGTTGAATGTAGGGTCGTCTGGCAAAGCACTCACGCTCTGTTCCCCACCCAGCTTGAAGAGTATTCGTCTTGTTGTGAAATAGACGTGAAACCTGTAAAATGACCGGAGCTGCGGGGTTAGGGAGAGAAGAGAGTTCTTATCAAACAGAAGGTCACGCGAGATCCCGCAGCCGGTTGTTGCACACCACAGGGCGAAGTTCAGTTGTTGCGGCCAGAAACCCATATGCGGGCCGCCGAGCCACTTTCTCCCATATTTCGCGGTTGTGAACTTAATCTGTGCGTCTCTGAAAATGTTTCTGTATTTCGTTGTGAAATAATCAGTTGGCGTGACATAGATCTTTTGCGCTTCGTCGTTCAAGACAGAGCCGATCATCATGTCTTTGTCGATTACAGTGGAGAAATCAACAGCAGGGATTGGCTTTTGTGTGTTTCGGTTTAACGTCAACTGATAGGAAAAACCGCCAATATACTCTAAGCCAAGGGCGTCTTTCAGGGCTTGTGTCCAATCCTTGTGCGGTATGTCTGAAGGCATAGCCCAGGAGCCGTGCCCCTCTGAGAAAAGCACTACTGCTGAGGCTTTGTGCTTTTCGTCGAAAGAAACTTCTGTTTTAAATCTGGACATATCAGCGTGCGGGAAACGCCTTTTGAAGTCTGAGATTGCCTTCGCTTTGGCGGCTGTAGAAATTTTTGCGGCCTCCGGAGAACTCAGCCAAGCCAGTTGCGGGTTTACTGCGGGAGGTTTTTTACTGATATAGAGGGGGTTTTGGGGGCGAGGAAAAAACGGGGGTGAGGGCCCGTAATCGTGCCCGCCAATGTCTAGACCAAGGTTTGAACCAGGATTAAATCCGCCAGGGCGCCTGCCAAACATGATTGTATATAAATATATTTTATATACACAATGGTTGTGTTAACAATCGTCGCACCTTCGAACCCTCACACCATCTACTTCGATCACCCTCTTAAGAAACCGAGCTATATCCGGCTCGTCTCTTGTTCGATTTGCAATTCGTGGCATAATTTGAAACAAAGAGGACAAATGTCTGTCAAAGTATCAGGCTCGGAGGCCCAACCAACTATAATCAACATTGAGCCTAGTTTTTACACTCCTAGTAGTTTAGCAAAAACGATAGTTGACAAATACAAAGAACGGGTTATAGACCTTAAAGCGGAATCGTATTCTCCTCTTGGTGCTATGGCGATTTTGAACCCAGGAGGTGAATATGTAATAGGTTTTTCCAATAATATCAGATTATTATTTGGTAAGGGTCTACAAACGCCTCCACATATAACCAGTAAAAAATTCGACTCACCAAGCACTTACTTTATTCACTGCGATCTGGTTGATAAAGAACAGAACCTGTTCAACGGCAAGCCTTCGACAGTCTTGGCTCGATTTGATCTTCGCGGAAAGCCATATGAGAAAGTTTTCTATGAATCAACACAGCAGAACATCTTGCGTGACGTCTCGTCTGGCGATTATGTAAACAGCATAACTCTGTCTGTGAGAGATGCGAACAATGAACTTTTTGATTTCAATAACGCGCCTCTTGAATTTGAAGTTGAAATAAATTAATATGTATACACAACCATGAGCTCAGCTAATGTGTTGCCATCGGCACCGGATTACAGTGAGACTCAATCGCTTTACCCAATCTTACCAACAAATGACGAAGACTTCAGGCTCAAGAAAATAACAGACCTGCAGAAAGAGCTTGAGAAAGAAGCCGACCACTATCGCCAGGTCGCAAAAAAATACAAACGAGCCCACACGATTCTTCACGCAGCAGCTGTGGGTCTTGGTTTGGTGGCTACGGGCATGTCCTCAGCGACTTTCGCGACTGCACTATCTGGAGTCGGAATTGTGGCCAGTCCTGCCCTTGCTGGTGTGGCGGCGATTACAGGGGCTTCCTCCGCGGCCCTCACAGTGTTCAGCAAGAAATTTGAACGAAAGATCACGAAGCATGAGAAAATCTACACACTCGCTGTTGCCAAGCGGAACTCTGTCTATGGGATGATCTCAAAGGCTTTAACCGACAATAACATCGACGATCCAGAGTTTACGATCATCATAAACGAGGTTGAGAAATATAATAAATTGAAAGACGGGATCCGCTCTGGTGGAACAAAGCCAGCACAGGATGGGCAACCTCAAGCACTGGACCTTGACAAGCTCAAAGAAGAACTTCGCAAAGAAGTCAAAGCTGAGTTTCAAAAAAAATTAAATCATCTGGCAGACGTATCCAAGTCATATTTGAAAGAGTAAACTCTGGATTTAATCTACAAATCTCAAAAGGAAAACAATCTAACATAGAGCAATGCCTGTTCTAAAGGAATTAATCACATTGCTTAAGGCTGCAAATAAACGAAACGAAGATTTAGCACAGAAGTATAACGAACTGAAAAGAAACTACAGCGAGCTTTACCAGAAATATATGGCCCTGCACCACAAGCTCCTTTGCCAGGATTGTAAAACACAGTGCGCGAAAACAGAACCGGGTGGGTGCACCGAACTTTATAATCTTTGCAGCGCGATATAAATTCTGAAGATTTGTTTTCTTATTGAACATTTGTCATTGCTAGTTATAACCATGGCGAGCCTTGAAGCCGAACGTTTTAATAAACAACTGTCTATCGTCAGACAAATGGATGAAAAACATGAATACAAGACTCAATTAGATGCCTTAGATGTTAAGCACAAACACATCTGGCTGCGAGGCATCTATGAAAATGATTATATGGACGAGTTAAACCGCGCACAACTTAAAGAAAAGTTACAAAGCATCTTTTTATCTCTTTCTTTGTCGGCAAGACAAGAATTAATAGAGCAGTACCGCGGAAATGCGTTTGTTTTCATTCAGAGCGGAACAAACGAAAATATCAAATCGTGCCAAAACTGTGGCGGGTCATTTTCACACATGGCTGATTCATCGGAACTGGTCTGTGACAGGTGCGGCCAAATTGAAATAATAGACACTACCGCCTTGTGTCATGCAGACCTTTACGGAAATAAAAGTATGTCAGTTAAAAGCAAGCCTAAAACAGATTATAACTTTAAGTACAAACTTGATAAGTTATTAGGGGCACCCTATATGAGATTGACCTATGAAGAGCTTGAACAAACACAATATGTGCACTCAAACGTAAAACCTTTTCTCCCAAATTATGTTTCTTTAAATTTCAAAATTTATAAAATCTTAGCCCTAATTTTAGAAGAAGGGCCAAGAAAACGGAAAATTTTATCTCACATAAGGCTTCCGCGGAAATCTACGTGCCTGAAGCATGAGCGGCGTTGGCAATCGGCCATACGTTCAGCTAGAATTGCATAAACTGCCCATAAAGAAAGGCCTCGACGTCGCCTTCATTTTCGGCGGAAGTTGTTTTGTCGCCTGTAGTGATAAGTGAATGAATTTTTTTTTTTAGGTCGGCAAGCTGCTTGTGAAAATTCTCGGCCCTTGCTTGAATGCCTGTTAAGAACCCCTCATGCTGGGTGATTGGAAGTTCTGTAACATCAAGGAGCTTCCAAACCAAGAATGCAACAGCTCTTAGCCCCTCGGCATTGCTGCTTAGCTCGCTCTTAAATTTTTGGCGTCTAAAGAACTCCTCACGCTCGATTTCCTCGCTAAAAGTGGTTCTCACAGGGCCGTAAGAACACCTGAGCTCTTTCTCCTCGATGCTTGCCATTATTTTCTCAAACTGTGCCTGAGTAAGTTCCGCGACATCAACAAGCTCAGTTTGGTTTTTAGTCAAGGGTTGTTTAGAGAATAGGTAAACAATGCCCCAGGCTAGTGTTTTATTTGCCTTTGTTGAGTGAACAGCACCGCCATTTAATGCCGCATTATGGAATGTGCTCGATGACATCTGTTTCAAAGGGCACAGCCTGAAATACGAGTCAACGAACAGGCCCTTTTTTACTTGGCTCCCACTGAAAGCGAGGCCTGTCTGAAGTTGTGTAACATAATAGTGCGGAATAGATCCAACGGCTATCTTTCGTTTAAAAGGGCATTTAAACTCTAAGAGGACAATTTTGCCGGCTTTGTCTTCGAAGTAGCCATCGGGGCTACATGTAAGCTTCCCGTAAAGGGGGTGCTCGTTTGCCAGATTAAGCGAGACACTGTGTGCAAAGACAGTTGTTTCGTGTTTTTGTTCAAAACATTTTCGTGCGATTGGCTCGAAGATGTTGCCCCAGGTACATGCCGTCATGTTGATCATGTCTGGTGCCTGCGCTTTCTTGAAGAGTAGGCTCTTTTCATTTTCAAAGGGCGAAGCCCCTATCAGCGCAGCAACTTCTGAAGCCCCGATGGTGCTCTTTCTGGCGCTTACCCAAGCGCGACTCTTTTGCTTCAGGCCAGTTTTCCTGGATTTAAGAAAGTTCAAGAAGTTTTGCGTGCCGGACATCATCGATATACAAGGTGCAAGTGTTTTTTCAATTGGTGATAATGGCGCTAAGTTGTTGTGGAGTCAGTCTTTGTGCGGGTTCAAGAATATATTCCGGCACAATGGCCGGGGGAGCTGTTTGTTCCTGGGTTTCTTCGCATTTTTTATCTTTTATGGAACAGTCATAGCACAGGAGCCTTCCATGTCTTGAGTGATTAAAGGCCATTCGTTTACTTGATTGGGTAAAAACACACTTTCTGCCTCTCCCCATCGTAGCTTAGGTCCCTAAGCGGAGGATTTCTCCAATTGGTTATGTCTGGGCTTATGAAGTTCTACTAATTTTTAAAATACAGTTTGGGCTGACATTCTTTTTCACAAAACTCGCAACGTGGATCCTGGTGAAAAGGGTCAAGATCGCGCAGGCTTAAAGATTGTTCTTGCTTGTCAAGCCAGTCATTCAGCTCTTCCTCGCTGACAGCTGAGTTTGCAAAGACCCCTTGAACAACAACCAGTTGAAAGAGTGGTGGTGGCTGTGGTGGTAAAGGAGCCTCAGGCACATGAAAGGTTCGAAGGCGTGGACAGCCATTCTTTCGGTGTCTATAAAACGTTGACACACTCACTCTTTGCTGACAATACAGACAAGGGATTTTTAAGCGGTTGACTTTCGCGTACCATATGTTAGGGACTTCCATGGTGCGATATGCAAAGGGGGGTGTTCTGTTCAAATGGAAAGACTGGCCAATTTAGTGTGTTAAACCCAATAATGGGGGGTTGGCTCAATAACAGGGCTGGGTGTTGAAAACACTTTCGGGCGGTTAAAATTGGTAATTAGTGATTTAAGCTGGTTTTGTGGCCTAAAAAAGCCTTGTGGCGCAATTGACGCCCTAGTAGTATAAGGTGGGTCAGCAGATGACTCACTAAACAAAATAAGGCTCCAACGGTATCAATGAATGCCTATTTCCCCAATTAGTAATTTAACCTGCAGGCCGACCGAAGGGAGGCCTGTAGGTACAATTAAAAATGGGGGAAATAGGCATTCATTGGTATCGAAGGAATCTTATTTTGTTTAGTGGTCATCTGCTGACCCACCTTATACTACTGATGTGTTAACCAGCTCGTACTGGCTTTACATGGGACTCTATATTCTACTTATAGAACATAATACAACACTTACAAATACTTACAAATAATCACACTAATTACACTAAAAAATAAACGGTCAAAACGTCCCTTTGCAAACAATGAAAAAATGGTCATAATTGAGGATTGTATTAACAGAATGAAAAAAGGTTTAAATCGCCCAATATAGCTTTATTTCGGACAAAATGCATAGATATAGAATCCCAAGACCACAGTCCCAGTCATACCAAGGGTAAGACACACAAAACCAAAGCCCACTAGACCGACTCCATTGAGAAAATAGAACCATAGCACTAATGAACGATGGAGATGAGGAAACAGAGCTTGGATAGACAAGAAGACTAAGGAAGTGGAGGGCTATATAATGCATGGAAGAAAAAGGGGAAAGAATGGGATGTAAGCGTAACTACCACCCCCCAAGTGAAGGAGAAATGTAGAAACGCAAGAAGATGAATTGAAGAAGGAGTTAAAAAAACGCCGTAAGCATTTTGATTAAAAACAAACAAACAAACAAAAAACAAAACAAACCAAACCAAAACATAAACAAACTAAAATTATTGATCATTAATAATTTTCAATTCATATACATGTACTCTTTAGTGAGCTCACTAAAAACGTATTAATGAACAACATAGATTGATAATATCAAAATATATTTATCTGCTCAGAAGGTCTGTCATTCTCGTCAGGGGCACAGTGAACAGACCCGGTAGAGAGATTAATTTCAGCAAAACATTCCTCCCGAAATAATAAATATGCGCCGGAGAGAAAGGTAATTAAAACTGTCGATGAAAGAAAGAAACTCACAGAACTTCTGAATAAAGTGCTGCTGAACTGTAAATGGTCGCACTTTAGGATGTCATCACTCCTTTTAAACTGCATTTGAATGAAAAGCTCGATCTCTTTATTGCCGAGGAATTAGGTAGAGCTATTTGCAGGGAGTAATAATTTAAGTCTGAGGAAACTTTCTGTGGTAATTTAATGATAATTTGAATTGTGAGACCTATGGAATGTTTTGACCGCTTATATTTCAAACATGAAAAAACACGTCTTAAAAATGTCCTAGCGATTTATTTAAAATCGAACAGTTTAATTTGTTTGAATTTTTCCTATTTAGTGTGCTACACTGTGTAAATTATAGTGCATTTATTCGCTTGTCGCGGGTAGCCCCAAAATCGAAAGATATTTAGGAAAAACTGTTTTTCGCCATATTGTTTTGCCGTTGCTATAGAAACGCTGATTAGCATAAAGAGAGCATCATCCAAAACTTTCATCCAAGCCTAACATCTGGTATCAAATTCAGGTTAATTGAGCTAAAGTAAGATTATGTATAAGCGCATTCAAAAAGGGAAGTGTGACCCAAAAAAAACTACTTGGAGCCACCTTAAATTGTATTTATTACTAGAAATACGTGTCTCGCAGAACCTCGCGAAGCTCGGGGGAGGATGCACTGCAAAATTTTAGGGATGTGGGAGAGATGCAATTTCTGATTTGACTGGACACAGGGGGCCCACACAAACTGTGTGACCGTTGTTCGTATTTTTGAATTTAGAGGAAATGTATGGGAATATCGAAAAGATTCACTTATCGTAATATACTGCGATGAATATTTACATACAAGGTCAAACTAAACGTATTTTTACCTGAAATGTTGTGTGGTGTCATTCTTGTAGCTGAAAACGGAGAATTTTAGCGATTTGAAGGGCAGTTTTCATGTTTCATTTTTAATAATTCATCAAGTTTCAAGAAAGAAAATCATAAACGTGACGGTGGTTTGGAAACCCGATATTAGTTAGCATAGATTTTAGCGATTTTATTCCTTCGTTTTCTCTTTTATTTAATGATCCGTTTGAGAAACTATATCAAACACTCGAAAGAGTTTTTCATTAGGTGTTCAAACACCTCGAAATAGGTTAAAAAACTCTGCTGCGCCTCGTTTTCTCAACCCACTTCTTGGTGTTTAGAAATCCTGATGAAACACTCTTTCTCGTGTTTGATATACAACTCATTAAATTTTCATTGCCTGTGCTTCTATTCCTTGCTATAAAGCTGAATCTTAATATGTCAAAAGGGGCCTATTTACAACGTTGGCATTTTAATTAAATTAATGAATAAAACTAAAACAAGATTAATCTTATAGTTTACATTGCCTTCATCTTTGTCTTAGAATGGCCCTGTGATATCCTTGAACGATTCTCAGAACGGCGACTATGAATATGAAGTATCCATAACGACTGGAGGATGGAGAAACTCAGGAACCTCGGCAAACGTATCCATGATCCTTTATGGCACAGAAATGACCAGTGACGTCATTAACTTAACGCACCGACGCACGAAAGACAGGGAACGTTTCGCACAAGGAAACACGGACAACTTCCTAATATGTTTACCGCAGCCTTTGGGGTCTCTAGTCAAGGTACAAATCGGACATGATAGTTCTGGCAAGAAGAAATCTTGGTTCCTTAGCGAGATTTCAGTGTTTGACAAACAAACAGGTGACAACTGGTTATTAACCTGTTTTCGTTGGTTAGCTCTTGAGAGGGATGATGGAAATACTACCAAGATGTTTTACGTTGACAACAAAGGCGGTAGCATGAGTTTTAAAAGAAAGTTTAACATTCTGCAGAAAACTGGATTTGCTGACAATCACTTGTGGTGTTCGATAGTTTGTAAACAGCCCAGGAGTTCCTTCACACGGGTTCAGAGGGTATCGTGTTGTTGCAGCTTCCTTTTCATGTACATGGTTACCTCAGCTATGTTTTATGGCGTGGAAAGTGTGCACCAGCAACACATCGCAATAGGGCCTTTTAGTGTTACTCCGAGCCAACTGATCATTGCATTGGAAACAGCTTTGATTATAGTACCGCCAAGCATTTTAGTTACATTACTGTTTCGTAAAAGTGATCCTAATAAAGACCTTAATGGAAGAGAAGACGTTTACGAAAAAGTTAGTACAAAAAGACGATGTATACTCCCTTACTTTTGCATTTACTTTGCCTGGTTTCTCTGTGTTAGTACTGCTATCGCCTCAGCCCTTTTTACCGTGTTTTATTCTCTTACGTGGGGAGGTGAGAAGTCTGCTCGATGGTTGTCGTCAGTTACATTATCATTAACGGTGGATGTACTAATTTCTCAACCAGTCAAGATAATTGTTTTATCGGTTATCGCGGCTTCGCGGTGCGGTCGTCGAAAAAGTCTTCAAGAATCGACGCAAGACAGCAACGTTCAACCATTATTCCAAATGTCTTCCGAGGAAGAAAAGCACGCGAAGGACTTTAAAGTTAAAGAGAAAAAGATGTTTAAATTTATCAAGGAGTTAGCCTTTCTTCTCTTTTTTGTCTTGCTCTTGATGATTGTCTGTTATGGCGACAAAAATGAGTATAGATTTCAACTTGCACATACCACAGAGAAGAGCTTCCAGGAGTTTGATCAGGTCAGTACTAACTTTATCTTTTGTTTGGATATCAAAAGGAGGGTGTCGACTATTTTAGGAATCATTCTGAAACGAAATGTTTACGTTAAAAAAAATCTTCAACAGATAAGTTAAAAAGAACACAAGCTAAAGTTTACTATTAATAAGCTTCAATGGATATGAACTCCAAAAACGCTATCGAACACATTTTTCTTCGTGTAAGTTTGACAACACTGTAAAATAATTATCAATCTACCAGTATCAGAACATTTCCACGATAGTACCTGAATAATATGAAAGTGTAGGCCCTTATTGGTGCAAATGGATTTAAAAGACCATGTAGTCAAATCCTTTAGGGTGTACCTTAAGAGTAGAAAAATGTACAGCTGTGCTTCTATAGAAATTCATGCAAGCTTTCACACAATGCTTTGCATTAAGCTACATTGTAGGTTATGTAAATCCTAAGTCCACTTTCCATGCACATAAATGACTGTTGTTACTATAACGCAAAGAAACGACAAAAGAGAGGTAAAGGACTGTTAGACCGATATGTTGTTAAGCGTTTCCAATTAACTACATCATTTACCCCAATGAACCTCCCTCAGAAACTCCCAGCTGTTATATTATTGTTTTGAATTATTCTATCAAAATATTCTTCTGCAAATTGTTTTTCCAGCTTAGAAATGTGACGCAGTTCTGGCGATGGATGAAGAAACGTTTTGTGTCAGGCATCTTTACAGGTAATTGGTACAATGAACAAGAGGAGGAAGTAACAGAATACATTGGAGACAAGCAATCTATTTTGGTGGGAATGCCTCGTCTGAGGCAACTCAGGATAACGAAAGGTAAAATCACGTGACTCATGGTTTTGGTATGTGCATGCATGTGTGTAAAAGATACCTTTTTGTTCTTCTCGTTCTTCTTCTTGTTATTGTTTTTGATCTAGTTCTTGTTTTTTTGTTCTCGTCTTTATACTTTTTTCTCTTCCCTTCTTCTTCCTATCTTTCTCCTCTTAACATCTCTTCGTGTCCTTCTGATCCCAATAATCTTCAGTCATTTCTCCTTACATCCTGTGTTCAGGAGTTGCCATAAAGCCACTATGGTAATAACCGAGAGGGCACATTGTATATATAATTTAACCTTTTATTGTTACCTTATTTTCTTTTTCCCAGATTCATGCAATGTCCCTAGTCTGTTCAGAAACATTATTTCATTTTGCCACGATTCGTACTCTCATGATAAAGAAGACAAAAACAATTGGCAATCCATAACAGGAGCTTTTAACAGATCGCTGTTGTCGTGTCCAGAGAACTGGGAATACAGCACAGACAAAGAACTCGGTGGCTTTGACACCTGGGGTCGCTTCGCTGTCTACAATGGCGGTGGATACGTAGCGAATCTAGGATACAACGAGCATACAGCGAGTAAGGTTATTGACGATTTAATTACAAACCATTGGATTGATCGCCAAACCAGGGCTGTAATAGTCGAGTTTTCATTGTATAATCCATCGAGCAATCTCCTGGCTGTAATATCGTATTACTATGAAGTTCTTGCATCTGGATTTTCTGGAACGTTCAAGAGCTATGGAATTGTACCTCTTACACCCACCCATTCACAAGCCAATAGTACATATTTATTTTTTGTACTGCTTTTTGGGCTGTTTCTTGTTTGCTGCTTTATCAAGGAATGCGTCAAATTATTCCGTCAAAGATGCTCATACTTCAATTCTGTTTGGAACTGGCTGGAACTTTTTCAGATCTTTTCTGCATCTTGTGCATTACTTCTTCAATGGAAAAAATCTAAAGAGTTGGCTAAAACGTTGGCAAACTTGAAAGAGAATCCTTTTGTAACTGTAAACTTTCACCAAGTGCTGCTGCTGTTTGAGGCTGAGACTGTATTTATCTGCATTACAAGCGCCACTGCCACTCTCCGTCTTCTGAGGTGTTTTTATTTCAACTCCCAAGTGATAAAGTTTTCTTCATTTATGAGACGTTACTTTGTATCGATATTGTCATTTTTTGTGATATTTTGTTTAATTTTTACCGGTTACGCCGCATCAGGAGTGATTGCATTTGGTTCTGAATATTCAACATTCTCGTCGTTTCCCAAAGCTTTTATATCGCAGTTCCTGATGGTCGTCGGAAGCACCGGTCTGATAGACGAACTAGAGGAAGAACGATTTATTTTTGGCAGGCTGTTCCTCTTCAGTTTCATGTTCACTACGGTGATTGTCACTGCAAATATGTTTGTGGCCGTTCTAAATTTTTCCTACTCCAATTCTGGTGTCGACGATTTGGAACAAGAAGAATTGGAAATTTCAGACTTCATCGTGAGTCAGATATTGCAAAAGGTTTTCGGTTACACGCCACAAGAAAAAGAAGATGCCGATATTTCCAAGAAATTGACAAATGAAGTTGAAAGTGTTGACCTGTCAGACGCTGTAGGCGTTCAAGAAGAAAATGATTCGTGGAGATCCAATTGGTCTTTTTCGGCGGCTAAGTTTACACCGGCTATGTATCGCAGTCAAAAAGTCTCACTGTTCTGTCAGGGAGCATTTGATGATGATACAGCTATTGTCTATGATTGGGAAACGTGCAAAACTGAGGAAAAGCTTAGCCATACTCCCTTTGCATCTGCTGGCATTAGCCAGGAATTGATATCAAGCGATAGTGAAACTAGGGGTATCGTAAACCTTGAGCATTGTTATAGTGGATCTGCTGTTTTGTCGCCATCTTTTGATTTCGATCTGTCTCCACTAAAAGGAACGAATGGCCAGAGACTAATAACAGGATGCACGTTCTTAGCAAACGACAATAATGATGATGATGACGATGATGATGATGATGATGATGATGATGATGATTATCAAGAAGACAATGATGCCATTGACGTCCAACGCCTTGATTGCCATAATACCAATAAAGATCCCTTGGAAGTGTTGCTTAATTTATGTTTGGATGACGGCTGCTGGGATGATTTTTCTACAGTTGGGTTGGCATATCACAACAACACAGCTTTCGTTGAAGATAGCAAATGACAGGATTTGTGAGCTAGAGACGATTGCTGAAATATCAGTCGAGAGTGTTGAAAGCTTTTAGATCTCCAATTTTCACTTTTTGCACCACCATGCAGCAATTAAATAATTTAAAAGGAACTTCCATAGGATAATTAGATGTTAATACTTTTATTTATATAGCGGTTACCAATCAAGCAAGACCCAACACATTTAAAGGAGGCGAATAAAGTTGAGTTTTAATGGACGTTGGAATTAAAAAAAATGTTAATGGCTTTCCTTTGATCGACGTCTATAGTCTAAGAGCCAAGCCTGAAAAGAGGCCTGGAAAATGAATTTCGTTGCACCCCCGTGCTATATTTGTCTTAATAGCAAAAAATGATAGCACAATATCTAAGAAATACAGAATGACAACTTTTATGAATAGGCCAGCGGGACATCACCCCGATATCAGGCATTTTTTACCGGATACCTTTTTGCCCCACTTCGCTAATTAATATGCAAATTTGAATTCTACCATGGATTTTCAATTAATTGTAAAGTGCGCAATATTTGGTCCAAATAAGCCAAACTTTGACATAGCATCAAACATACGTCATTGATACGAGACAAGATTAATTCAGTGGATAGAGTTATAGTAATTTTCTACGCTCCAAATGGAAAAGACGCTCGGATTTTGTCCCATTTTGTAAACTGAAATGCCCTTTGTAATTGTTTTCAACCTTCAAATCCCCGAGAACTTTTCAAGACGCAACACTGTGGTTTTTTAGTTTCCGTATTGGTTACATATAAAAACTAGAACTTCTCCGAAAAGATTGTAGTTGCCACAGCTCCAGCAACAGCAGGCAGAAATAACACAGATATAAAGAATCAACTTGACTATTTTTTTGGTTGAATGCATTGCAATATCCCGTTTCCATAGTTTTCTTTAAAATATAAACTTGGAAGCGAATTAGAAATGCATTCAAATTCGGTTCAAATCGAAATCAATTGGTGTTAAGTTTTCAGTGTCAGTTTTAAAGCATGAATTTTGTCTATATGTACATCTTTACTCGTTAACTTTTTTCTTTTCTAAACGTATAAATACGCCGGTATTCTTTCGAAAAACAAAAGTTTTACGCCCGGTTGTTTGTTGTCGACTGTTGTTTCTCATACAAAACTCCCTAGAAGTGAGCTGGAAGCAGCCTTGATCATCGATGGCATAGGATCGCAATCTTTGAAGTTAGCTGGATGAACCATTTTTGAAGAAGCTATTTAGAGTAATCACAGCGAAACGTAGTAGGGAGAATTATTCAAGGCAACAACATTCCAACAAAGGAGGAGAAAGAGAACGACAATGAGTGAGAAGCGCGCTTGAAATCCTTATCATCTCTGGAGAGAATCCAAACCCGAAATAAAGCACTGGGCCAAATAAATTAGTAATGCTGCAGGCAGGACGTCGATAGTGCATTTCCTTTGCTATACATGATGTGACATGGCAAAGAAGTCGATGATCCGACCTGGAAAGAGGTTATTGATGGGATCGCTGGAAGCTTCTGTGACCAAACAAATGCAGGTGAATTTGTGTAACCATAAGACGTCCTTTCCAGTCTCATTAGAGCTTTAGAATGACCACGAATAGACAGGTACGAGAACCCTTCTGTATGTTAAGAAAGCTTCAGAATCCTGTGGAAGGATCGTCATCCAGTCCCGTGACACAGACTTCGCAGTGCTTTTTGTGTACTTCTCTACATCTCTGCTGTGCAACCAGCTGTCGTTCAAGACCAAATACCGTTACATACTTATCCGCAATCTCCAGAATACGCTCAGCAGCGCAGTGTGTGATGGGATCCTAAGTCTCCATGCTATCACACGATGTGACAACACGAGCAGGTTATCTTCCATCGGCAAGGAAAAGATGCTGAAGACACTATGCAGTAGTTCCAGGATCCCAGGACAGCTATGAGATCCCTCCAACAAAACTTACCTTGGAATCATAAAAGTGGTGCTTGTTTTGAAGGAATAAAAGTTTGTTTAGTTGGGATTTTGGCACTTATGATTACACGCAAGTATTTGTTAAGAAATACTTCATATTTGACTGTTATTTGTCATTTTCATATTACTTCATATGTGACAGAATTATGTGTGTTATGGGGAACTTTTATCATGAGGACACTTTGTGATGCCTATCATGGAGTAGTGTGACCCCCGTCTGCGTGCGATCCTGGACATTACTTACTCTTCCAGGAGCTATGGTTATTGCAATAACTATAAGATTAAGGACTATAGGTTTCATGCGTCATTCCATGTGTTGTTCCAATGCGATTAAGCGTAAACGACTGTGGCATGCCTTGACGCGTCCGTTGAGGTTTGACGCTTGAAAACAGTAATAAGGAGCGTCTATTTATAGCCGAATGAGATATAAAAACACTTTAGTTGACAAATGTGATAAAATCGTGCCACACAACTCTCGTAGACAACTTGTTTCGATTTGAAACATGGAAAATTGATGTAACTCTACGAACTGAATTAATTGGATCTCGTAAGGAAACAACTATGAGATATGCCTTAATCTAAGAATGATTAATGTTTAATGTTGTGTCCAGGTTTGGAGAATTTGGACCACATTTTTATACACGTTACAGTTATTTTAAACTCCATGGCAGAATTAAAATTTGCATAACTAACAAGGGTATCCGGTAGAAAATATGCCCTATATCGGGGTGATGTCCGGCTGTCCCAGTAATAAAATATGTCATTCCGTATTTCTTTTGATATTGTGCCATCATTTTGTGCTATTCAGACAAACATAGCAGGGGGTGCAACGAATCTACTTTTTTACGGAGCTGGCTCCTGGACTATAGACACAATAAATAATAAACAATTATTGGACGAGGTTTTTGTAATATCCGGAGTAATCAAGGTCAAGGTAATTGTCCTCAGCCGAAGCCGAAAAGCTTACCGAGGCCTTGATTATTCCGGAAATGTTTATTATTGAGTTTAACATGTGATGAAAAAAAATTGTTAAAAACTAACAGCATCGAAAAGTTGCGTACAAGCCTAGGTTCCATTCCTAAAAATGTCTGCGATTTTATCAACTTTGCACTTTTTAGATGCTGGAAAAATCAGCGTAAAGTTTTCAGAACTGCAATAAAACAGAATTATGTTGTAAAATGAGTATTATGCTGGCATAGTATTGTGTATTAGTATTAGACCGTCCAGAATGAAGTGCGATTGGGTCGCGGGTTAATGGTAACCGCTGTAAAGAACCCTCGCCAAATCCCATCTTGTTTGACTACGACTTTTATAGAGCGTTTGCATATGACGTCACGGTGGACATATTGGTGTCCCAAAACAATGAAATGGCGTCCATATTGGTGTCCTAAACGAATCCCATGGGACTTTAACTTTATTCTGGAGCAATTACAGAATGCAGGGCTTCCTTGGTCCACCTCATTTACATGTGTCGGAACTCTTTGTGGAACGAGGTATAACACTATAGGCACTTTTGTCATTCAATGAGATGCAAATAAGTGGCCCTGTATTCTGTAGTGGCTAAACTACAGAAGATAGGGCCACTTATTTGCATCTCATTGAATGACAAAAGCTTTGCTGAAAGCCTTGAAAGCTAAAAGCCTGAAAGCCTGAAAGCCTTGCTTTTTTTATTGCATTTAAAAAGAACGGAATGTTACTCTCTGGAAAATGAATAATGGCTGTGTTTTCTTGAGGTATTTTAGTTTACCGACAGCGTTAAGCAGCTTAAATAATTTGTGCGTTTTCATGGACAGAGCTTTATTTTTTTTATGTTTGCCCCTTGTTATTCGCTTACCCTGCCATTATTTGCATCTCGTTGAATAACAAAAGGGCCTATTGTGTTATGCCTCGTTCTACAAAGCATTTTGGTACATATAAATGAGGTGGTCAGGAGTGGCAGGGTAATCTGCAGCTACTCCCCTGGTTTGGTGGCTTAAATTTAATGAGAATTCTATTGAAGTTCGCCGACTCGTAAGTTGGACGTCAAGCAACTGTTTTCACAAGATTTCAGATTTCAGATGTCACTTGCTCAGCGACTTGAAAAATCGCTCGTGAAAACACGGCCAATTACTAATGTATATTTTTTGTTTTAGAAAACCTCACAAGGTGACAAATAAGCGTGTTATTGTCCTGACCCTCGGTGATATGTGATATATTCTCCTCGTTCCAGGTCAATAACCCTCACATATTATGGGCTTGTCTTACTTTTATCACTGAAAGTACAACGACAATACATTTAAAGACATGCTTACAATGTTTATTGCCAAACAGATCGGTACTATATCGAAAAAGGTTCTACCTTCGATAAGATTTTAAAAGGAATTACGTGTTACCCTCCACCCTTTATTATCCTAGAGGGCGAAGAGGTGTTCAGCTACCCCTCCCCTCTCAGGTTCCAACAGGATCGCTATTTTATTTCATTTGTTCAAATAGATGCCTCTTGATCACATAAATACTTTATTGGATTAATACGTTATCATTTGCATGAACCCAATCTGAACTCTTGCTCGTAAGAGGTGTACTATTTTCAAGCAGGAAACGAAGGTAAATGGAGAGAAGCGCGGTGCCAACGCCTGTAATGTGTGACTCGCATCCATCTGCCGAAAGAATAAAATGAAGTAAAGTGTACTAAAAAATAAGCACACACCAGAATACATCTAGCAGTATTTTATCAAGTATACGTGAAGGCAAAATTTTACTCATCAGAGTATTCAAATTCAACGCAAGAAACACTCTAAATTCAATTGGGTAAAAATACTGAAAATCAAAAAGCACCAAAGCGTCAAAGCGGTGCGGGGGATCTGCTAGCTGACCTCTGCGAGCTGCGAGCTGCGAGCTGCGAGCTGCGAAAAAAATGTATAAAAATTAAAAATATATAATTATATATTTATGAAAAATTTAAGAAAAATTCATGATGAACTAGCCAATGCGAATCGAGAGAGCCAATCCATTTCTCTGCGAATACATGTATAACTTTGTGTCACGATTCTTAGATACTTTTGCCTGCTTTTAAGACTTTAATACAAAGTCGTATTGCCGTCTCAAAATCGCAATTAGTTAATAGAATTTTAATGAAAACAAGGTCGTTTTATTAGGACGTTCTGACATCTGCGCAGGAGGCTAATGCATAATAATACACGTAATAATTCGGCAAAAGGGGCGCTCGCGTTCGCGATAAGAAATTGCGCAATTGATCATTCAGCCGAACATCTTTGAGAGAGAGCATCATAGATGCACCCCTTCTGTCTTCTTAGCTCGTTGTGCTATCACACAACAAAATTGTTTCGATATGGCAATAATTATAAGTCAAATACAATGGTTGTCAATGTGTTATACTTCACAGAGATACTGATAGGGTGAATGCAAAAAGGATATGTCAATAACACAAGGGCAAGCAAGAGGTCTAGGAATATTACTTTTATTTATTAATTTTATACCTATTTTCATTATTATCTCAATCTAGGAGGAATTACAGCAAACTGATCCTAACGGCAAGAAGAAAAGATAGAGACAGAAGTGAAATAAAAAATAATAAACAGTTGATTATTATTATGTTTATTATTTTTTTTATTTCACTTCTGTTGCTATCTTTTCTTCTTCCTGTTTAAGGATCAGTTTGCCGTTTTTATCTCCTGTAAGTTAATGTTTAACTTACAGGCGTTTATGTGGGCTAACATGCATTCTTTGTGCATTTTTGTTAGCAAAAAATGCGTTAGATACTATTAATAGACTTTTTAGTGAATTTGTGGGGACATTCCTAATGCATATTTGTTAGCAGATTTGTGTTAGATATTATCAATAAGAAAACAAGAGTCGAGTTGCACATTTTTTGAAAGTGGTTTAGGGAGGGGATGTTTGTGGTTTGACAAAGGGATATATTTATAGGTTGATGATTTTTTTGAAAGGGGTTTAGCAAGCGCAGGTTTGTGGCGTGATGAAGCGATATATTCATAGCTTGATTTAGTTAACTGAGATTTTAGAGAACGATGGAAGAGGGCAATTTATTTGGCGATATTTTATTTTGTAGAGGTCTAAGAAGTATTGAAGGGAAGGGTTTTAAAAGAGTTTGTGAATTGGGATTGAAAAGCTCTGAAAGCTTTAATGTAAAATGTGAGGGGCATGAAAATGTCTATGTTTTATAAGTTAATTTATGTATATCTGTTCAATTTTGGGTTTATCTCGGTATAAAAACCTGTGACTTTTTGCTTTGTAGTTTACAGTATGTGCATTTTGAATTAACCTTTTAAGCGCCAGTAGTGATCAGTACCAAATTTCTCCTTGTAGTATCAATGCACTATTAAGTACAGAGGTGATAAGAATTACGATAATGATCACCCAAGATGAGTTCTCTTGATCCTTTAACAATTTCTCCTGATTTGTCTTATACGAAATGTATGGGGACCAGTAAGGAGAATTTGTGTTTTGAGTTGAATTAAATATTGATAGCAAAATACTCACGAGTCACTCACAGACAGTCGAGTGCGCGCCAGAAATCATTGGCCTGAATGAACGAAAGTTCTGGCGCTCTCAACTTAGACATTCTTGAGACATTCTTTTAAACCTTAAACTACTTATCTCAATAAAGGTCAATAAACACGTCGATTTTAATTAAATACGCGAATTCCTATAGAGTGTGTGCGCTCAGGTGACCCTTGAATTACCGTCCGCCATGTTGGAGGACCACTTTGATGGGTTTTCCCTGTGTTTACCTTCAACTGGAGAGCGGGCAGTACGAGCGCTTTTGAAATCATAACTCGCGTTTCCTTTAACGTTGTGCTTTTTTGTCATTTGTGCTAATTTAAATCCCAAAAATCCATTTCTTTCGATAATTAGGGCCGTATTTGTTTCGATCAATTCGATTTGCCGATTTGCCGGCCCGATTTTTTTAAACCTTGAAAACATGGTCACTTTTATAGCTGCATACTGGTTTGAGAGAGTAAAGGACTATACAGTGTTATTACTGAATGTGAATATTCATCGTGAAATTCGGACGAAATGTTGCGTAATGAAAACAGCGTCTGCGATGAAACTGGCCTTTGCAGTGAAACAGATTCGATGAGCGACGTAGCCTTCTACGTAGCCGTGACGTCCTTAGGGCTCGTCACGCGATCTTTCCTCCCCCACGAACGTGGGACGTCTATTAAAGGACGTCTGCGAGTTGTTAGTATATGTTAATGCTCTGTACTGTTCCTGACAGTATTTATAAATGTCTCGTTTATATTAAGAAATGCAAACCAAATAAATGTAAATAATCATCAGTCAATATACATGTATTGCTATCATTTTAATGTGAAACTTTGTGAGAAGTTGCATAATATGAGGATTCTAATTTGGTAAAGTGGATGATCTTAATGTAGAAAAATTGTGCTCATCTCATGTATTAAATGAGAGGAAATTTAGAAGCATATTTCCATACCTGTAGGAAATCAGGGTTTTTATGTAGCAGTGATTAAAGAGTATTTGGATGGTATATGTCTTTGAATGAAACCAAATTTTATCAAGGGCCCGGCTGCATAACTAAGTGGATTTGCCATTCTCTGCGTTTCGGAGGATTTTCTTGCGCGTTATCATGGATAACTCGACCGAAGGCGCATTAACGAGTACACTTTATTTAAATATATACTAGTATAAGAATTTTTTTATGAGAAGAATATTGAGGCTGAGCTTGGCGAATATACCCAAGGCTGAGATTTTGTTAAGTACATTTTTTGCGTGCTGATGGAAAATAAATACAATAAAATCACATAATATTTTAAATGAACTTTAATATACCATTGAAAAGTATGGTAAATTCTTTCGTTTTTCTAACAAAATTAGCTATAACAAAACGATAAAAACTAGTACTAGACATTCATATGATCGAGATATCGGCAATTCGGATAAAAGGTACAAAAGATATCCATGACAGTTGGTCGTTTTTTTAATATTCGATAGAAGTTTGTAGACGTCCATGAATGACAATTATATCGCGGTAGCACAATAACGTGTATGTCAGTGTGTATGTACATAAAGTGTAAAATAAATATAAAGGCATGGGTGTTATGGAGGCTTCATGAAATACTGTACTCTGTAATCTAAGAATGTACACAAAAATATTTTCAGCCTAAAGTCGGCAAACAAATAAGAATATCCAGCCTGAGCATTAAAAATATACATTCTTATAAAACAAAGAGTGTATAGGAAACACAAAGAGAGAGTGAGAAAATCATTTGGAATGCAGGAAACGATTGCAGTACATCACACTTAAGGTGCTTTATGTAACCGGGCCCAGACATCTCAACCAGACCACACTGAGTACAATTAAACTCTTTATTAGGACACAAAAGGGACAGAACAGAGTGTCCATATCTTTATCATTTGTATGAACTGTTGTGTGTATTTCTATGAACTGTTTCTGTTTTATTGAGGTGTCTGTGAGGATGTCTGTTAACTCAATGACAGTATAGCGTACAGCCGCCCTTCCTTTGAAGAAAAGCTAGCCATACACATGTTCAATGACAACTTCCCCCTTTATTTTGTGGCTTTAAGCCTGAAATAAAAAACATATTTTTGGCAAGCTAAACCTTGTCTCAATAATTTATTTTACTTGTTTCACAAGCCACATGACCCGTCAGAATATTCACCTACATTGTATGTCTAAAGCAGAAGTAAGAAATGTCTTGAAAGAAGATGTGTACTAGATCCAGCATGTAAACCTGTAAACCAGTTATAAGGGGTGCATACCATTTGTAGGAAAAAACCGGTTAGGGTGACCGTTACATAATGGTAATTGATTTTCCAAATATACCGACCAACCGATGAGATTATCCTGGTACCCAGGCCGTTCACTCAATTTATAGCACGAAATTCCACTGATTTCTGCTTTTCAGTCAATATGGCGGACGCAAGCTTTCTTGCAGAGTCATCGAACTAACTGAAGATTTTGAGGTGGAAAATCAGTGAATTTTTTGACGAAGAAGAAGATCTCGTGCTGTTTTCTGCCGTCCGTTGCTTTATGAGACGAGATTTAAACAAAACTTGGTTATTTTTGAGGTACCTATTCCCACCTACGCACCGAGTGAATTTCGGAGTCATCTTCGAATGACAAGAGGCAAGTGAGATCTTGTGCAGAGAAATAATTAACGCTGGAAGGATTTCAACCGGGAATACGAGAGGTAGGCAGCCTATTCCTCCGGTAAAACAAGTGCTGGGGATGGCGTTTCTGTGGTCCATAGTGTCGGAGATGAACAAGCAAGAACCACATTGTTGATGAGACGCCATATTGAAAAGACAACTAAAACCGCGCGAAGGTCCTTCAAGAGAGCCTGGAAACGGAAGTATCGTTCAAATGGTACGGATAACGAAACGGAAAAAATAGTGGAGGTAGTCCACAATTTCCGAACATATTTTCCGGAAATTATCTGCTCCATTCGACTTTTAACCGAAATTTCCGCCTTTTTGGCTGAATGGAATGCGCCCAAGATATCCATACAAAGCAAATAAAGTAAGCAAGGCTAATATTGCGTAGAACACTTCACGCGGCAACGACATGATACGGAGCCCAAACTGAAAGTCGATGTAGTAGCAGCCTTGCTTACTCTATTTGTGTTCACAGTTTTGGCTAATTAGATCTTCTCTAGATCCTACGTACACCAACAGCATTTCGTGTGCGGTCCTTTGCCAATTATTCACTTTTCATACAAAGCAACCACGTCTGACAACATAATTTTCTCACGCTTTCTTGCATCATTCTCACTATTCGGAAATTCAAGACATTTACGGTATTCTCGCCTAACGGTCCAAAAGCGTTCATCATGTACTGTTTACCCCATTTCGATTGAAAATGACGTGAAAAGGCTTAATAATGACATCGTCCCTCGTGATCACTCGAAATAACTCCTGGACACTCTTCGTCACTAACAGTAACAACAAATGAGGATTTAAACTCACGAAACCGCGTACCCTTACCTAAATGCCTAATTGTAACATCCAAAACAATATTCAGACATAATATGGCAGCAATGCATGATGGGAAGAACTTACAGGAGATAGCCCATAGGGCACTTTGATTACCTTAGTCTCCTACGCGGCCGTTATTAGGGCTCGTCACGCAACGCTCCTCCCCCAGGTCTACGATAGATCCGGTATTCTTTCTTCATTGGTTAGTCGTTGTGGTTTTACCGTTATTATAGTTTAGGGCCCCGTCTTAAAAACTTTATTTTCGGATCAATTTACTTGTCAGCTCGCAGCTCGCAGCTCGCAGCTCGCATTTTTCTGCTCGCATCTTCCCCAGATCCGCGTCAAAGCGGTTTCTTTCAATCGAGTGTCAAAAACAATTTTACAATTGCTTTGCTTTTGCATTGCTACGCTTTGTGATTGGTTAAAACATCTCGTGCCGCTTATCAACCAATCACAAGTAAAACCGAAACTATGCAAAAATCGAGGAAAATAAAAGAAACCGCTCCGGTGGGACACTCATTTTGTGGAATGTTTTTGCTTTTATGTCATTTTGCACGGGATAATTTTTGTTTTTGACTGTAGTGCGACCAGGCCCTTGTTCGCACATGTTTCCCGCACTTGGCGCATGTTACTTGTAATTGCTTCAAGTTCTGATAAGGTTCTTTGGGATGACTTCCTCTGTTGTGATTGGTCAGAGTAATTACTTTGATTTTGGTTTTACGAAACACGAATGAAAACGCTCTATCCATGACCAACCATTCCGATGAAAGGTTTGGAGGAATTATTTTCCATGGAATATGGTGCTGTTTGTTCTTCAATGTTTTGAAAAACACGATTCTTCTGTATTTTCTTATTTTTGGTTGTGGGTGCTCATGGAAAGAAAATGGTTAAAATCTTACCAGACAATTCTTTTTTCATTAGAAGTTTTCTCATCGTCCGCCTGCTATGTTGAATGCTAAAATCCTTCTCATCTTCGATGTTACCATAGCATCCACTCGGTCGCTGCCAATCAAGCACATTTTTCAACCGTTTCGGCGTTAAAAACTCGTAGTATCCCAGCAGTCCACAAACCACACTCTGTTCCATCATGAGATCAACGTCTATTCTTTTGATTGGAAGAATTCGTTCAACCATTTGCAGCTGATTGTAGATATTGGAGCAAATTTTGTCGTACACTAACTCCAAAGAGCTGTTATACTCCTTCATCTTTGTTGATAATATGTTAAGGCATCCTGTAAATACAATCACTCAATCAATTAAACAATCAACCAATCAGTCAATCAACCCATCAGTCAATCAATCAATCAATCAATCAATCAATCGATTAATCAATCAATCAATCAATTAAATAGTTAGTCAATTCGTCAACCAATCAATCAATTAATCAATCATTCAATCCATCAATTAATCAATCAATCCATCAATCAATCATCCATACCTTATTCAAACAATCAATCCATCAATCAATCAATAAATCAATCAATCACTCAATCTATCAATCAATCAATTAACCAATCCATTCATTAATCAATCAATCAATCATTCAATATATCAATAATTGAATCAATCAATTAATCAATCATTCAATCAATCAATCAATCTGTCAATCATTCAATCAATTCATTTATCAATCAATCAATCAATCTATCTGTCTATCCATCAATCAATCAATTAATGAATCAAACAATCAATCCCTCATTCAGTCAATCAATCGATCCATTCGTCAATCAATCAATAAATCAATCAATTTATCAATCAATCAATCAATCAATCAATCATTCAATCATTCAATCATTCAATCATTCAATCATTCAATCATTCAATCATTCAATCATTCATTCAATCAATCAATCCATTCATCAATCAATCAGTGAATCTTTCAATCATTCATTCAGTCAGTCAATTAATCAATCCATTTATCAGTCAATCAATCAATCCATTAAACTATCCATCAATAAAAATTCAATCTATCAATCAATCAATCAATCCATTCATCAATCCATCAATCAATCTATCCATTAATCTGTGGTTATTTAATCAATCAATCAATCAATCAATCAACCAGTCAATCCATCCATCATTCAATCAATCAATTAAATAAACAATCAGTCATGCAATCAAACAAGCAAGCAAGTAAAAAGCAGTCAAGCACGCGACCAAGTAAGCAATCTGAAGTAAGCCATCTGTTCATCAACCAATCAGTCAACCAATTTAATCAAACAATTCAATCAGTCAATCAATAAATAAATTCAATCGATGAATCAATAAATCAATTAATCAAGCAGGCAAACAAATCATAGCTAGCTATTCGTTGTCTATCGAAAGATAGCTATCAATCAGTTTCGAACAGTAGATGGTTATCAGATAATATACAAAATATTCCATCCGACAGAGAGCCTGCTGTCAGCTGCGGCCACAGCCCTCCAAAGGAAACACCGCCCGTTTATTTTTTACTTAATGACAGGCTGGGTGCCGTGCTCTTTTGCGTCGTTCAAGCTCCGTACCGAGTCTTCCCTACAAAACAATAACTGGTTTTGGGCACAGGAGAAATAAGGCGTACGTGTTGGAGTCGCCCAAACTGCTGGACGACTGCTACAAGTTTTGATGCGCCCTAAAATTGTGCTATAACGGACAAACGCGTCAACACTGTTTTCAGTGGTAATGCGCATTTCTTCCGCGCCATTAAATAAGACGTATGACAACAGAAGGCGTCTGAAACACAAAGCACAGGTTTTAACCGGATTTGAAACCGTGACCTTGGCAATGCCAGTGCGTCTGCGATGCTCTACCAGCTAGATATGAAGCTTACATTAGGAGCAGGTTATTGAATGTCGGCTTTTTCTAATCATGTGATCATTACTGACGGTTGTTCGTTGTTGTTGTTGTTGTTATGCATAAAACTAGTTTTACTGACCTTTTTGCTCGCCAAACATGAAATAAAGAGCTTGGTGGGTAAGGACGTACCCAATCTCCCCCGGCCGCATCATCACTTCCCAGCATTTCCCAGTGACGTTACAAGGTTTGTCCCCATATCCTGTACTGCCAAGTAACCTGGCCAAACATGGCTCATATTTGCGCAGTATATCGTCTGGTAGTTTTCTTTTACTGAACGCGATGATGAGATTCGGGTTTATTCTTTTGTAACGCTTTGCTGTTTTCCAGGGCTGTGTCACAGTGGACCCAACCAATTTGTAGTACCGTGGGCTGGAGCGCTGGAGCATGGTTAAGGATTTTGTGCCGATTCGAGCAACAAGATCCGCGAGTCGACTCACTCGTTTGTATATACCTGATGTATGTAATGATCTTGTATTTTTGTCTTGTCCAGTTAATTCCAAGAGATTACCTTTTTCCAAAACAAAGAAATGTGATAATATAAAACAAATTCCTTTATGCTCCTTGAAGTTTTCGTTATAGGGAAATTTAAGAAAGCTAGGGGATTAAATTAAGCGACCTCCCCGCTTGTTCTCGCGCCGGTTTTTAGCTGCTACTCGGTCTCGCAATCTTAATGCCTGGTACAGGACAATATAGATGTAGTAACGTACACCGACCAGAAGCACAGTATTACTATACAAAGTCCCCTATACTCACAGTACTAAACAAACTAGTCCAAAAAAATGCCCATAACAGAGTTCAGTCGTTCTTGGAAAACGTGAGCAACAAAATTCAATAGATGCATACATGAATTTTTGAGCAACTTTTTTGGGTGCCCATTCCTCTTTTTCAAGGGACAACCAAGCTTAAAAAGATCGCATTAGAAAAAAAACGAGCTGTAAAGAATCGTATTCCATGCGTGCGTAAAAAAAAAACATTCAGTAAAATCAACTCAGACGCGTCAACCTTAAATTCTAATCAGATAGGTTACTAATAAGAAAGTTCAATTCTAAACCAGGCAGGTCCAATATAAGCTAAAGTGAATCAAGAAACTACACTCTTCTTTATATAACCAGAGATTGGCCAGAATTTTAAGAACGTGCTTGAAAGAAACCCAGACTGAAATTGTGTTAAGATCGTCTTTGTTTTGATTCTTTATTTTTACAATAAGCTAACTGCGAAAAAAAGCCGTGTAATAATGTTTGTAATAATGCTAGAATTATTGCAGCGTTGCAGGTGGTTATCCATATTTTAAAATAGTAAATATTAATGGTAGGGCTTGGCTTATTTTTCTTTCTTTTCATCCAGAACTATTAAATAATTTACTGAAACTATAGACTATAAATTGGCAAGTTATCGCAAGGACATTGTTAAGAACGTTTTCAGGCTTGAATTGCCAAAAATAAAAAAATAGGGCATTCAGTCCTGGCTAAGCCTCAACTAAAATTTAGTAGCTCTTATAAAAAAATAATTGTATTTTAACCAACCTTGAGCGATCCGAAGCCCAAAGTACGCATCCAAGTTTAAATCGTTTCCATTTTGCTCGTAAAAGAACACTGCTTTTTCAAGCGCCGATAATACAAGATGCACGTCAAAGGAAATCTGTTTCCTACTTCTTGTCGTCTCCACAATATCTGCAAGAAAACCGACGCAGGTAAAAAGTACGAGGTAAAATCGTCTTGATATCATAGTAACAGACGGGTTTTTAAAAACGTTGTCGCTCAGTATTAGCAATACGCTTTATATCTTTAAATCAATTCTACACAGGAAAGAGAAGCCCCAATATCCGCTCTTGACAGCTGAACTTCGAGAAAGGCTCTAGAGAAAAAGGTTATATTGATATTACAAAGGAAACAGTTTCAGTCAAGAACCGGTTGTATAGTACATGTGCTGCCAAGGGCCAGTGAATAGAAGAGGATGTTTATTGTCTCAAGTCAGGTGTCGGTCATTTTATTGAATTCAATGTCGCTGCGATTGTCAAACTTTTTATCAAGTCGATTCTGTCATTAATTTGATGAATGATGATCGAATGAGTAAACGTGTGGAGAAGGACTAATATTTACACTTTTCTGTCTAGGGAAAATGTTATCCGGCAATCTCTATCTAACGAGTAAAATTATTTTAAAAGTAAGATAGACATTGGCTAACACTACTCCTGCCAACATATCTTATAATTCAGCACATTGATACATTGCCCAAATATGGTCATAAAGCTCTCGATATTCGTATGTTTTCATGACCTATATCCAGCGATGGTGGTAAATTTCGCAAGTTTGAAGGAAAGTGAAAATGCCCGCTTCCTGCAATTTCGTATCTTTAGGAAAAAATGCGTGAACTATTAAAAAATAAAGGCAAAGAAAGGAAAAAGAGAAGGAAATAAAAGAGAAAAAAATTGATTGCATGATTAGACAAAAAAGGCGCGAAATTTTCGCGCTGTGTTGCAGTGTTTCTTGGCGAAGCTGAATGAAAGCTGATTCAAAGTTTCAACCGCTCGACACGAAGTGAATGAAGGAGCACAATTTTCGGAAAATGCCTTATAGTAATCACCTCTGGAATATGATATAGACTTGATACTTCCCTGAAAAGTTTCTGATCTTTGTTTTAAGTGGCCAACGATCTCGCCATTCGGACGGCTGTAGGAACTAAAACGAGCATGTTTGTAAACAACAGCGATCGTTTCAGCTTGTACTTCGATGTTTCAAGATTTGGCACTGGTGGAAGGGACTAAAAAACACAACAACTACATAACAGGTAACGATGTTACAAACGTTTATTTTGACGTCCTTAACAGCGATGAATTTTTGTAAGACATACTGTCCTCGCTGTAGTTCTTTCAGACTTTTTGCCGCGCTGTTTTGGTAGCCATGTGTTTGTTCAATTTGTTTTGATTCTGAATTGAACTTTTAGGGCACAAAACACTTGTAACTAAAAAATTCTATGCAATATTTGTGAAGTCACTACTCTGTCCCGTTCTTTACGCAAACTAAAGCTCTTTGTATGAAAGTGTCAATTTGTGTACGCTGAATTAATTTCAGCTTGGCAAACTTTTCATTCACTGCTTGTATAAGAAATGGTGCGAGGTAAATATTATATTAAGCCTTTTTATCTAATAATAGAAGGTTTTATATCTTAATGATTTTTTCTCGAAACTGTGATTTGTTATCAATGTGTTTTATTATAAGACAGTTACAGCACTCAGGCTTGCGCAATATTTCCTGATTTTAGCCGACTCGGCCAACGCCCTTGTCGGCTACGTATATGACGATATTGGGCTCGCTTTCGCACTATAACTGTTAAGTATTTCACAGAGTGTGAGTTACATTTGAATAACGTAATCCGCTTTTTAAACAAGAAGTTCCTGATAGAATTAACTCCCGCCTCGCTATAACGGACATAAAAGTGGAAACGTCCCCGCAAATAAATAACTACAAATAACTCCAACTCTTACATCCTTTTCAAGTCGTGAGCCCAAAGCCGTCCATTGCCGCCGCTGTCGACTGTACTAGTACCAAACCATCAGTATATATATTTCTTCCCAATGTTTTCCTCTTTGTATGGTTTACCCTTTGAGGTGGTTAGTAAGAAATTCAATAACACTATGACTGAGCTACTGTGAAAAAATAGAACTTAATACTACAAAGCATTTTTCCTGAAGTGTTTCATTTAGTTTTAAAAACTGAACTTCATACGTCAAAGATCGCTTAATTTCCTCCTAGTTTGTCCATTTTGTATAAGTAAAAACGCTATTTTCGTGTCAGACATTTGTTTGAATTTGTCATCTAAATGTCGTAAGACTAATAGCTTGCGAACACATTGATCCGGTTTTTTCATCTGTTGTTTGACAACTTCGAAAACAGCAAGTGAAGAAAACTACGATTCTTCTTAGTTACCGTAACAACAAAAAAAAGAAATAAACGGTAGATAACGCGCACCCCGAGTTTTGAAGCTGTAACTTTGAAAAAACGTTTTTGGAAACTGATTTAAATTCTAGTTATGAGAAAACGTTAAGCTGCGTTAAGACTTTCCCATCGTCGCCGTCTCCCTAGTCCCATCGCCGTCTCTGATGATAAATTGGGTCTGTCGGACTTATAGCAGACAGGATGATTTCAAGATACCGCAAAATAGGCCCCCATCAACACACGCTGGTTAACTTATCCCCACTTATGCCGGATAAGAGATCTTTAGGATGGATCAAAGCTCGCCTCCATTTCCAAAGTTTGAAGGCTTGTAAACGAACATTTTTTCCACCTGGAAAAAAGGGAAACGGGCCGGAAAACCGTTTAATCTCGGAATTTTTCACCTGGTCATTAAATTTCAATTTTGATCTCTCTCAAGACAACGAGGTCTATGCGACTAAAACTTGAGGTGACAATTTTAGATCAACGCAAGTTGAAAAAATATTAAGTTTTCTTCAAAATATAATTCCAAATATGCGAGGCGAATAAGGCTTTCTAAATAGAAACGATATTCGTGACAACCATTGATTGTATGGCAGTGCCCGCTATAGAAAATGGCTTTGAACTGAAAGTACACCTTGCATGAAGCTTTTAAATCATTAAAAATGCTGTGGCGTGGGCATCGGGACAACGATGAATTTTTATCACTCCAAGTAGTGAATTCAGCCTTTAGCAGTAAAAGCAAACGTCGCCCGTAAGATGCTAATTAAAATGAAAAAGAGAACAAACAACTGTTTCCTCCACTCCTCCACTTGACAATTATCACTTAGAAAACGCCGGACAGGTGCGGGGGGCTACAATAACGAACAAATAGCTTCACCTGTTCAGACTGCCCTGAAGGTGAAAATGAAAAGAAGCAAGCACAAAATCGACTTGGCAAAAATGCAAAAATAAAACAGAACAGGGCCATTGCAAATTAGTGCAGAATTTTTTTTTTTTGTTCTTGTACTTTACATCCGCGCGAAAGACATTTGTTTAAAGTTGCGGTGTACAAGTAGAGTAATTAAAAATGGGGACCATTATTTCAGGGTTTCTTTTGATACAAATATGTTTTTGTAACAGTTATTGGCCGGCTCAAGGAACCTCAATGAAGCGTTTAAGTTGTGTCATGTTAAGTCACAACTGTTTTTCACCTCATTTTCGCTTGAAAATTCGTTTGTATTTTGCACATTTTTGCACTAACTTTATTCATGTTACAATAATTGTTTCATTGCAATTTACAAGAAGAAGAAAAGAGAAAGAAACAGCAAATAAGGTAACAACTAAAGTTATAAATACAACGGTAGATAGAAACGCCGGGTTCTGGCTCACCCCCATTTCCATCCCCATTTCAAATCCCCCATCCCATCCCCAATTCCCAAGGTCACCATTTATCAACTCTGGAACACAAGCGTAAACTCAAAAAACCTGTTGAAATCAAGCGGAACCAAAATCAAAAACTAAAAACCATTTTCAAACCTGCTAAAGATCAGCGCAATTTTTTCTGCTGCTTTGAGCAGAAACAAAATGACATCTCTTTTCAAGCGCTATTTTTCAAATCTTTATGCCCCCAGGCAAGAGTGCTCACCCCATCTTCGCAAATGAATCTCTTATCATCATCTGCGTTCAAAGCGATCTTGTTGACTGTCTCCAAGAAGATCTCATGCTTATGGCTTCTGATAACATTCATTTTTCTCATTTGTTTAATTTTTGTGAATAAACAGTTTCTGTAATCTTCATGCGAAATCTTCTTTTTGGTCACAGCCTTTGTTATTCCTTAAGTTTACACTTTTTCTTGTCTTCACCGTCAAACATCTTATAACTGTATAACTTTGATCTCAACCCAACAAACTCTTCAATAATTTTCCAACCAGCTTCATCTTTCATCATTCCAATGACTTTCTTGTTTTTCCCCGTGGGAATCCCAGAAGGATGATCCCTGGGAATGCATGTCACTTGTATCAAACATTGTTTCAACATCATCTCCGATATCTTTGAAGAAATCATCTGTTTCAATTCCATATGCAAGACTGTCAGTGTCCATGAAAAGCAGCTTAGCGTCTTTCCACTTCTTTTTCGCATAGTTATAGTGGAAATCATACATCAGAGTTTTTGACAAATCGAGAATGCACATTCGCAATAGATTGGTTTGTTGACTCTCAAGCTAATTCGTTTCATGTGCATGGCAATAAGATTTTCGTCAAATATTGTCAGATGATGGAAGTTCGGTTTTGAAGCAAGTTTTTTTGCCTTCCTCTCATCATTCAGCAGACGGACATCAACTCTTTTTCTGATATTTTCCATTGTCTTCCCAAGCACTGAATTGTTCATGAGCTTGAAGAAATCTTTCTCGAAAGCGTTCTTGGCTTTCATTCTCAACTCAGTGTTTTTCATGATATAGCTTTTCAACCATGCTTCTTCTCTGAATTTTATTCCTCTGTGAATCTTTTTCACAACCAAGCCAAGGCTTTCATAGAGTTTCAGGTTTCTCGAATGAAGGATATATTTTTTCTTGTCTCTCAGATTAGGGATGAGTATTTCAACTCTATTAATAACTAATCTCTCCGGTGCAAGAGGATAATCATTATGCAAATCATGCAAGCTTTTTCAAGGACGCATGGAATGTTTTTCCAGTCTTTCAATTCTTCCTCATTCATCCATTTGAAATCTCCAACTGGGAGTGGTTGCAATATTCCCCATCCATGTTAATTGTTTGCGACCAAATATGGATTGAATGTTGAGGGCTTTGCTGGATCAAACTGATCACCCATATATTTGTTATTTGATCGCCCATAACGATGCGTAATCATTGAGATGCCGCCTCTTGCTCCTCGCTCAAAGAAAAGAAGCATGTCTGGGTCAGTCAACAATTCAAGCTCAACTTTGCTTTCTTTCAAAGCAGCATCCCAAGCAAGACCTGCAGCGGTATAAAAACAAGCTGGATGGATCCAGGTCATAATTTTTAATGCAAACTTTCCTGAATTCTTCAAACACATCTGCAAGCAGGCAAACATCGGATTTTAGATAGAGATCATGACATTCACCCATTGTTTTTATGCCAAATTCTTTCCAAATGGTCTTTGCATGTTCGTGATCTTCTTCTGAAATGTTGGAGTCATACAAAATCGAATAAAATTCTTCCATCTTTGGAAGGGATGTCGCATTGAATCTTTCAAAGCTGTTCATCCAGTCATAGGGGTAAACTCCCTTTCTTGTGAGCAGTTTGAATTTCTCCCCAAATGTTCTCTTTGCCTGGATGACATTTTCAGGAGAAAGATTCTTGACAAGGTTTTCAAGAGAAGAAGCCATGAATTTCAACGAGTCAATGAAGCGAAGTTCATGGGAAATCACTTTCTCCTTTCCTTCCTGGCCTTGGAATCTTCCAACTTCAATGTTTTTACTGAAGCTGATGTGTTTTCCCTCATTATTTGGTATGCATTTGATATTTCCTTCACTCTTTCCTAGATTTTTGATGAACAGATGTGAGTCATATCCTGCAATATTGTGAAAGATAACAGGAGTGAATGTTGTTTGCGGAACTGAAGGCTGCATCTATTGTGCACTGTGCCACGGAACTTTCCTGTGAAATGGCAATGATCTCTTACTTTCACTTCTTTTTCACTAAAGTTTCCTCGGCAAATCCAACAGTGATCTGCCCACAGGGCATAGCTTTTCATTTAATTAAATCTATAACTTAGGTGCAGATTTTGTCATCAAATCTACACTCACTGGTACATGAATACATCCAATAACAAATCATTTTACGAAACAAACTAATCTAAACTTATGCTCGCAGTCAGCTTGTCTTTTGCTCCGCTTATTGCTGTGGGAGTTTTGTTCCAGCAAGTTTTGTGTTTTATATAACTTTGCATTTCAGTTAGCGATCGTGATTTCAAGTGTCGGCTACTGAACATAGGCTGTGTTTTCACGAGGCGGTTTTTCTCGCTTAACATTCCTGTAGGTAATTTGTTTACTGACCGCGTTAAGCAGCTTAAAAAATTTATGCGTTTTCACGGACAGAACTTTATTCATTTTTCTTATACCATGCGCGATATATTTTCTTTTGTTAAAACAATAGAAAATTAGAACACAAAAGAACGACAATACAATGCCCTTCTTTGTTGTTTAATTGCCGACAAGCTTAAGCGACCTGGCTTGGTGGCTTAAATTTAATGAGAATTCTATTGGCTGTGTTTTCACGAGGCGGTTTTTCTCGCTTAACATTCCTGTAGGTGATTTGTTTACTGACCGCGTTAAGCAGCTTAAAAAAATTATGCGTTTTCACGGACAGAACTTTATTCATTTTTCTTATACCATGCGCGATATATTTTCTTTTGTTAAAACAATAGAAAATTAGAACACAAAAGAACGACAATACAATGCCCTTCTTTGTTGTTTGAAAGCTGGCGAAATGCGATTGGCCGAAATTAATTGCCGACAAGCTTAAGCGACCTGGTTTGGTAGCTTAAATTTAATGAGAGTTCTATTGTAGTTCGCCAACTCGCCTAACTTTAAGCGAGTTGGACAAGCAACTGTTTTCACGAGATTTCCGACTGTCACTCGCTCAGCGACTTGAAAAATCGCTCGTGAAAACACGGCCATTGTAGTTCGCCGACTCGCTTAACTTTAAGCGAGTTGGACAAGCAACTGTTTTCACGAGATTTCCGACTGTCACTCGCTCAGCGACTTGAAAATCGCTCGTGAAAACACGGCCATAGTCTTACTTTTCAGACGTCCATTTCGTCTCACTTAACTTATTGTCATATAGTATGGAATAGAAGTAATACATCTGACAGTTGAAAGATTGAGCGAGTCCAAGAGCGTGCGTTGCGGGCACTAGTATATAGATAGAAAACTGAGACATACGAGGAACTCCTTAACCGCGCCAAGCTGCCAACATTTAAATATTATAGCGCTCAAGCGCGCGTGATAGCGCCTTATTCTTGGCCGACGTGGCCGTAGGCCGAGTCGGCTAAAACTAGGCGATATCACGCAAGTTTGAGCGCTAAAAAAGTTTTATAATTCAACACATTGATAACAAAGCACAGCTTGAAGAAAAAATATCGAGGCCGGTTCGTCATTTTTGTATTCTCTTGTCAAAATGCGAAATTTACATCCATCGTTGGATATACGTCATGTAGACATAGCGTATATCGATATCTTTTTTACCATATTTGGGCAGTGTATCAATGTGTTGAATTATAATAAACAACAGACGTTTACAGGACATCGCGAAGTTAATGTACAAAGTTAAGAATCGATCATCCAGAACCTAGCTGTATATTTGGACTATTTAAAGTCAGACGTTCTTGTTATAGTTTTAGAAACAACGACTTTGAGATACCTCGTATTAATACTATGTACTATGGAAGGCACTCGATTAGATTTCTAGGGCTTTTCATTTGGTCCAAATAAAGTAGTGAGATAAGAGCGTTGCCTAGCCTCAAGTCGTTCGGCCCACAGATACGCAAAATAGATCTTGTAAGCACATGGACAACAAAAGTAGTTGCTGCTTTCTTTGCAAAAAGTGACTCATGCTTATTTATTGATATATATCGATGATAGTTTCTTATATTCTTATTATCTTTTATTTTACAATTATATAAATTCTAGATACACAAGATAGATATACATAATTTTATAGTTTTTCAAATATCGATAATAATTTACATTTTACTATTAAAAATTCTAGGTACATTAGATAGATATATTTGTTTTACTGTGCAAGACTCGTGTTAGCTCTTTTTGTAGCTAAATACATTGACACTTCAATAAAGTCATCATCATCATCATCATCATCATCATCATCATCAACAGACATAATTTTATTTTTCTCCGTGAAAGCACTTAAAGCAATAATAATTATAATGCAATAATAATTATAATGCACTGGGTTTAATTAAGACGCCACGAGTTCAAGCTGTGTACAGTTTCTTGTTTTATTAACATGCAAATGTAATCTGTAATCTGTAATCTGTAATTTTATTTACCTTTGTCTCTGTATATTATTATACGTTTTTGTTAAACAGCCCCCGGTTGTTCAAAAGGTGGATAGCGCTATTCACCGGATAAATCACTATCCGGTGGATAGCAGAATTGGTTTTGCTAATGCTTATCTACCGGATAGTGATTTATCCCATGGATAGCGCTATACACCTTTTGAACAACAGGGGTCAGGGCTCCATTAAAACCAGCTCTCCTGCTCTAGCTGAATGGACAACCCTGTCTAAATATTGATTATAAATAAATAATGAAATACTTTTATACGAAGTTACCTTACGTTCAAATCGACTGGTCTCCTGGTAGTGATTTTGACATTGAGTTGCTGTATTTACAGGCTTGATTATGACATTGTATTATGGCAACAACGTACTTTAAAGAATGCCACACAGGGGCGGATCCAGGAATTTCTGAAACGGGGGTCCGGGCGCATGTTACCCGGAAGATTTTTTCCGATTTTACCCTCTAAAACGCCATTTTCCGGCATTTCTGAGAGTCGTAAATTGAAAGCGTTTGTTAAGTCAAAAACTTGACAATCAGTCAATTGGTGGAAGTGAAACAACTACGTATAAAACAATAAATTCAACGCCACAATGGGCATGAAGAAGGGACACTAAGTGTTCGATGCCAGAACCAAATGATTCAGGGTGACACCCCTTACCACATAGATATTTTGTTCCCATTTCTAAAATAACAACTCTTGGCTTGAGAGTTTTGATCTGAGGAATATCGTACGATAAAGGTTTTGAGACGGTTCTACCGCCAATACCGAGATAAGAAATGTTAGCTTTCGTCATCACAAGACGTTCTATTGTCTCGGTCTTGTTCAAGGAAAGGCCTAAAACGGCGCACAAAAGAGTGACCGAGAATAAGAACATTGACTCTATGAACCATTGAAAATAAAGTTTTACGGTGAAAAATATATAAGTTGAAAGGTACTTAACGTTGAAAAAACTTGATTGCTTGAGTGCTTGATTGCTTGGTTGAACTGAATGACTGAGTATCTGAAGGCTTTGATTCTTGCAGACTGAGAGGGTGAAATAGTGGTTGCGCCCACTATATATAGTGTCTACACGCAAGCGAGGTTGAGTAATATTACTGCCTTAATGAGTCCACGAGGAAAATTTATCCACAGGGAACCCAAACGCTGTATTAGCTATAACATAATAATTTAATAAAAATATTGTTATTTACCTGTGTTCCCGTGTCTTTCTGAGTCGTTTTAGAAGCGATTTGAATCAGAGCGAAGACAGTTGACCTTGCATGCAAGTTTCAAATATTATCGTGTCTGCCGCTTCGTAAATACGACGCGCCTATTATATTACGTCTCAAGTTCCCATTGTTATTAACTCAAGTTCCCATTATTATTAACTATTAACTCTCTCTCTCTCTCGTGGCCGTTAAATTGAAACCCGAGATTGAAGTCGAAATCTCTTGCGCTCGATAGCTGCACAATTCTCGCCCACTACGTGGGCTATAGAAAAGTGCATTTCGACTAAGAAAAGTTTTATTTATCTCAAAAAACTTACACTTCTCACATAAAGTCCAAATCCCTTGCGCACGACAGGTGAACAATTCTCTCGCGCTGTCATGTTGTCTTAATGCTCGACTAAATCGCTTTTCATACATGCGAAGATTCTCTTTTACAAAAAGAAATGTTCCTCATCGATACATCCCTGGTGATTGGGAAGACTCGCTCTGATTTTAAGCAAGGCAAAATCTTTGCTCCGACTTCCAGAACATATACGCGTATCTCCCTCATCCGCCAACAGAATATGATAGGATTTAGCAGAGAATATAAAAATCCTAATGTCATTGAAATTTGGAAGAGCCCTTTCACAGCTTGCCCGTGTCTTGTAGAAGCAATAATCATTTTTGTACAAACGTACGGTAGGTAACAAGTTGTGAATATAACATACATATACCAAATGTTCATTGCAGACTTGAATTTCTCTTTGTTTAAAGCCACATCTTTGTGATTCAACTCTGCCGGTCGTTGTTGAGCTGCTATCTGCAAACGATGGCGTCGGACAGCAAGATAAATTTTAACAAATGTTATCGAGGTTGTCACAAAGAAGATTGCTGAGAGCGTCGTGGACACGGCTTCTCGAGTAGAGTCCCCCATTAATAAATATCCAATTGCTGCAAAGGCACTAATAGCCCACAGTTCAATCAAAGTGATGATGACCTTTCTTTCGGTAACAATCTCGTTGTATCGTAGATGAAGCGAGATGGCTAAAAGTCGGTCAAAACTGATCGTCGCTACGATGAAAAACGATGCCGCGGCAAGAAAACATCCTACCACGAGAAACCCTATCTTGGTGTTACACTGAGAACCAGACGAAACCGAGCCTTCTAGGAGCATCTCAACCATAACAGTAATGTAAAGCGGCTGTACCACAAGACCGACCCCGAGATCCGAGATCGCCAAACCAAGGAGGAGTATTTTTGACGGAGATAACGAGCTGGCAGTCCGCATCAAAGCACAGATAACAATTGTGTTGCCGACGACTGTCAAAACGGCTAAAATACTATTAATCACACAGTTCGCAACGTACAAGCCTTGAAATTCGTTTATGTTAGGGTAATATTTGGAAATGTCTTCGCAGAAGTCTTCAATAATTGTCATAATGTACAGCGAGTCCCCGATCCTCACTTAATATACATCTGTGAACGCGAGCGAAGGAGGAGTTAAAATGACCGGCTCGAACATCTAGGCGTCAATAAGGACAACTCGAGATCATCAGTTCTTTGTGAAACTGAGATAAAATATTGTAGCAGGCCGCTGTGAACGACAATTTAACGTTTTTATGTCACCAGTGTCAGCTTATTATTTTGGAAATGTTCTCTCCATCAAATGGCTTGGCTACGGAAGTTGAAAATTCGCAACTCATGAAGCAGAAATATTACGTATATAAGCTGATTTTGTTACCTATGTGGTGTTTTAGGAGACTTAGTTTTTATTAGTAATTCCAATTCATGCACTGTAGTGTTTACTTTTAATCACCTGGCTCAACTTAATTGAAAAACGCGCTAGCTGTCACTTGAGCAAATATCATAATGCATAGGTAAGGCCACCTGGCCGAATATCAGTCAAAGAACGCAATAAAGGTCCAACAGGATAATTGTTTCCCGTCTTTGATGTCATTGGCGTCTCATCGCTGAAAAGCTTTTGTAAATAATAAAATATATGGATTTATCAAAATAAATATGAAGGCAATCACAAATTAAAAGCGAAGATTGTAGTATGTGTATTCTTCGTAAGCCAATAACATAATCATTTGCTGCAAAAATTTACACTCCTACTTGAGGATCGACAAATTTTAAATGCCGATGACACGCCGCCATATCTTCCGAAGATAAGTGTTTGAAAAGCGAATGCCTTATTCGCATTTCTGAGCACTAATCTGTTTTATAAAACGCAACAAAAGGAATAAACAGTGCAGATTGCAATTAAAGGTACCTTTACAGACGGCTCACAGTTTAATCTCGTGAATAGGCGAAGCGTTGAACGAGATTATAGTATACGGGGACAGATATGCAAATTTTCACTCGTTCCATCATCTGTTAACTTTTTTAATTCCCCAGTGTATTACGTGTTAAAAGATGAGTGCTGTAGTAAACTTTTCTAAATTCCCAGTTGTCTAGACTGTCTCGTTTCACACCATGCATATTTATGTCACGCTAAGATGTTTTGGTCGTTTTAAATCTGTTTTACTCTTCAATTCTTTGACTTCAAACTCAGTATAGAAAATTAAAACCGATCTGTGGAATTCACATTAAGGCCCCGACCACACTAATGCGTTTTCGTTTGAAGACGCATACATTTTGATGCGTTTTCGCCTATCATCCACACTAAAACGCCCGAAAACGCTGATGAAAACGGTTTCAAAAGTCGCATCGTTTTGAAAACGCTTTGTTTCTAGTGTGGACAGGTGAAAACGGAGAAATTTGAAAACGGTGACGAAAAATCTCTAGTGTGGTCAGGTGAAAACGGAGACTTTTGAAAACGATGACGTACTGACAACGTCTCATGCCATCGGTTCCAGTCCAAATCAGAGCATCTATCACCTTTAACACATGCGCAATCCCCGGTCCCAGCCGTTTTCATCGTTTTCGACCGTTTTAGTGTGGACAGGTGAAAACGATGCGAAAACGCTAGTGTGGGCCCGAAAATATTTTGCTTCCTTTTCTTCGAGATGAAAACGGAGACTTTTGAAAACGCATTAGTGTGGTCGTGGCCTAAGTTGTTTCACGAGATGGCCTTTAGAGCCCTTTGATTACAAATAATTTTCTAACTCGCTGAAATACAGCTGCAAAATCGGTCAATTGTACTTGGCTTTCCGGTTTGCTGTCATTTTGCAGACTCGTACGCGGTCACTATTTATTTGATTTTGAACGAGAGTAGATTCGATACAAGTGGAGCGACTGGGTACGACGAGATCAAACTCGTTCCCAGGGTCCTTTCTCTCGGTGATACGTCATCTTATCGGATGACGTAACTGAAGAGAGAGAACCCTTGGAACGAGGTTGCACAGAGACTGGTCATTTGGATGAACGGCACTTGCTGTACCTGTCAGCCTACATCAAAGGTAAAAATAGGTCCGCAATGCGAACTTGTGGGGGCTTCTATTAGAATCATTGATCAAAATATCATTGTTCAAATAACTGGAATTAGTAATAGTAATTGGACTGAGTGGAGTAGACTTCAGGGAGTAATTGGGCGAGTAATTCCAAATCAGCCGACCACTTAGTGCGAGGACAATTTGAAATTACGAGAACGATTACCCTGATTTGTACGACATGAAGTTCAATTACTAATTAATCACATCAATGACAAAATTCGAGATTAGAAAGTCTATGTGGAGTTTTTTGTACTATTCAGTTGCAAAAAGTTGTAATCGGATAGCTGTAATTGGACAGCCATGTGCACTAATTACATAACAAATAGGCACATCATCGTGTATAAAAGGAGTGGTTAAATTGTTGGGAACAACTTGAAGTGGATGTAAAAAACTGCGATTATAGTTAAAGTAATTAACAGAGAGCTCATCATCGTCACCAGTCCTGAATTAGGAGTGTCAGTAAAATGGCCATTAGGAGTTGGGTGTTTAAAGTTATTTTTTCTGTTTTTATTTGTTCAATTCCAACTTTGGCTAGAAAGTAGATGAAATGTTCCAACTTCGATTCCCGGGGTGCACAACGTTGTTCTGCAGACGCTCGTGAAATTGTTTCTATTACAGTTGTTTTTCTCTTGCAAACATGCAAACATTTAGCAAGGGCCAATCTTGAATAGGCCCTGAAATTGCCCGTTCCGAACTTTATATGAGGACTGGGGACGATGTTTTAAATTATAATTCAATTAAAAATTGGAGGCCATCACAAGAAAGATCATATTAAAATTAGTCTGTTTACCAAGTTTTGGGGTTGTTCAATAATTGAACAATCCCAATTGTAGTTTATCTGAGAAAAAAACCTCTTGAAGTGAATTTTGAAGAGACAAATGGGCCATTGTTAGATGCCATAAACACACTTCCTGTTAATGAATCACAGTACAGGTTATTTCCAATAACCAAAGTATTATTCAAAGTGGAATAAGTCCACAAATTAGTCAAATTAATATCTTCTATATGATGGTAAATAATAGCAGTAAGTGGCATTGGTACACATTGGTTACCAGAATTTTCTCCAAAAGAGCGATTTATTTCCTTGACTGAAGTGAGCACATACTGTTGTTGTTGGGTCAATGACATCAAATATTGTAGAGCCTGGATTTTCCTCCACGTTATTCGCTTGTCTTATAATCAATGCAATATAAATATTGTAGAATGTCATTTGTGTGAACCAAAACTTCACTTCGTTCCACATTTTATATTGTCCATCAACTTGTTTCAACTTTGGTAAGTAAAACACATTCAAATAAAACATCATTAGCATCATGTTTCAAAATCGTCCTCTCAGACGTGATAAGCCTGACTGCCGATCCTGGATCGATATTGTTCAACTGACATCCCCATAATTTTTTGAATCTTCAGGTACGGTTTTTAAAATATAGGTGACTGAGCAAGTGAAATGCGACTCAGTATTATTTCCAGTGTCAATATAAGGCCGTATTAGTATTGCTTTTCAGTGGCTATTTAAGTATCAAGCGTTCCTCAGTAAGCATCAAGCCGAGTGAATGTTGGCTTGCGTAAGCGTATTAGCTTCCCTTGAATTGAAGTGCAACCTGCACAGTCTTCCAGCCAAACGAAATGTCGGCCTGTAGTGTGACCTCGAGAGCTGCTATAACGATGAGTAACTACAGGAATAGCTGAATATGTCAAAAACAACAAAACAGGCCTTTTTATCTCTAACGCAAATGCACCAAGATTTACGACGCATGAAAACAAATTGATACCGTATAGTACACCAGAACAAGCAATAACTTACCTTGAAAACTACAACGAAAATAAACGCCGTCAAATTCTATGATATGAAAATAGACCAAACGCTTTATAAACGAAAACCACATCAATGCGACACGCCAACATGGCCGATTTCCACTCAACACAAGCCCACACAACCTCGTTCCCAGGCTCTCTCTACGAACTCCTCCCAGAAGACCATGCGATACGCGATCACGTAAACCCACAAACATAAACCCACAAATCAGTCGATAGCATAGTGGGCGGCAAGCCCCCACAACAAAAGAAAAATATCAGGTGTAAATGTTCAAATCTGTTCCTTTTTTTACATCAAGTTCTTGCATTTTTAAACCAAGTTGCTGTACTGTGGAAACCCGCCTTACGGTCACCTCGTTAACCCTATTCAGCCTGGGTTTTTTTGAGTTTCTGAGCCTTCAAGAACATTAAGGCTATGACAATGAAACCTAGAGGGTACATAGTACGTCCAAAACTGCCTCCTTTGCGGTCCGCACAATGGATCGATAACGTCATATGACGTAGTTAATAGGTAATTAGTTATACGGCTGCCATCTTGGATCCGCCATCTTAGATTTTTGAATTTTTTTAAAACCTCTTAAAAACCGTCCCGTTCACTCAAAATTAATCATACCCAATAAATAAACGCTAAATGACGTAAAAATATAAAAGTTATACCAATAAACATTGTTTTTCTTCCTTCAAAGGTATAATTATGCAAATTTAAGAAAACATGGCTGTCAAAATCTTGTTGCCATGGAAACATCAAGTCACGTGATCAAAAAATTGTCATATCAAATTGTTGCCAGATAAATTTTAGGAAATGTCACTAAGTTTGATGGCATTTGAATACATATTAAAGAAGTTATTCACAAGTATTTATTCACAACGCCTTTAACTTGTCATGTCATTGACCTCTGTCGTTAACGTAATCAAACAGTAATTTACTTTCCTGTCATGAAAAAGAAACATAGACCAGTCATGAAATTTGACCCTACCTTGTTAATTTGGCCACCCAGTTAATACCGCCAAATTGGTGACCGTATTAACGGGGTTCCACTGTATCTTTTTAATCAAATCATGATTTTGCATAAATGACATGTAAGAAAATTCACACAAAATCAAAAGAAACAAAACGAACACGTATACACACATATGCAAAGTAAAGTCGCACACGAGCCGGAGCTTAACCCGGTTTCTGTAGCATGAAGCGACTAGGAATATTGCTACTCCCCCCTGGATGGGATGCTAGTCCATCGCAGGGTTACCCCCAGCATTTTGTCGCCGGTACCCATTAATACACCTGGGTGGAGAGAGACAGTGTGGAGTAAAGTTTCTTGTCTAAGGAAACAACACGACAACAGAGACCAGGCTTCGAACCACCGACCTTCAGGTTGAAAGTCCGATGCGCTAACCACTAGACCACCGTGTCTCCACTTCACACATATGCAAAAAGCACCATTAATTCATGGAAATTTATTATTAAGCAACTCAAATTTATTTTTGTTCTTTGAAAAATATTATTAGTTTTTATATAATTAGTAATATGAAAATAATGTTGAAAATCATTTTTACAGCATGAAGTAGTCCCTAATTACTTTGCTCAGAAAAACATTCAGTTTTCTCTTTGTACTTTAAAACTTTGAGTAACCAGCATTTCCAGAATTTCTCGCATGTTTGTAAGTCCATCCAATGAACATCTGCTTTGGAGCCATCATGATGAGCAATGACAATCATACAATTTGTGACAGGAATCCTTGTAACTGGGTAAGAGTTTATGGCTCCAGCATATGCCACAACTTGTAAAGGTGCATCATAACAACTCTCAAGTGTTGGTCTGGGCTTTTGTGATGTTTTCCACTCAATCACACACGGTACTCCATTGTATATGGCTAGGCCATCAAAAGTGCCAGAGTAACCGATTGAAGAGTGCGTCACATATTCTTCTGTCGCCAGAACTTTGTCTTTTGTGAGAAGCTTTAAAATGTCTGTTTTTGCTACACTTTGGATTAAGCCTGAAACCAGTTGTGGGAAATGTCCAGTTTCATGTGCTACTCCTTGCAGAATGTCATTCATGCATGAGTGAAATTGGAGGCCACTGCTAGACAGTGATTTTTTGTACTCAGTAAACTTCTCTTTCCCCATCTTTTCAATTTGTTGTTTCTGCCAACGGCTGATCATGAACAGCTTGTTGGAAGTGCAGTTTAAAACTGTTGACACACTAGCTTTTTTTGCCAGGTACATATCTCTCTTATGTGCAGCGTTACTTTCGTCAGCATCTTCTGTGACATTTTTGTACTCTCCAATTGTTTTACTAATGACTCCTTTTGATTTAACTGCTTTATTTAACTTTTCCACTTCTCCACTAATCCACTGACTTGGCGACTCCATTGGGCTAAACAAGCTTAGGTTCTTATCAAGATTCGATCCACTCGCAAGGAACGTCTTTCTCTTAGACTTGCTTGTTGTGAGCGATAATGGATTACTTGGAACTATAAAAGGATAGTGAAGAATCGACGAGGTATTGGCGATATGGTGTGTATAAAAATCTTTTAAGTCATTCAACAGTGTAGCTGATTTACTGTTGGCTTTTATACCACATTTCTTGCACAGTTGTTGCAGTTCTCGGCGGTTCATTTTTTCCAGCTTGCCTACGTCGAACCATAATTCAGAGGAGGATGTTCGATTTGTGTGAAGCTCTCTAGAGACGCGATAAACGGCGAATGAACACATCGACGACTTAATCTTACATCGTTCGCACAAGTTCATGCAATTCGCTTGACAGCCATGGATACGATGAAGTACATGTCTCCACGGATGAATCATTTGTCTATTTGTCAGATGATAATTAAAATCCACTCTCTAACTTCTGAACTCGTTAAAAAAATGCCGTCGAAAAAGCCAAAATAGCAGTAAATTACCAATTACTTTTACGCGGACAATCTTGTCCTCCATTTTGAATTTTGTATGAGCCCGCGAATCAAAAGTCCTCGCCCTAGTCCCTCTCCTTGATCTGTTGGTCTCGTGTTCGTGAAAGAACTTTTATGTTGACACATGTACCTTAAGCTTAGCTTTCAGCAAGATTTTGTTTATATTTCAGAATGTATCGACGAAAACTTAAAGCTCTAGGACATCATAACCCTGAAGGATTTGATGTGCATAGTAAGTAACTTTTGTGTGTAAAAATTGCACTATTTCAAGACAATTGCTTAAAATACAATTTTAGTTCTTAATTTTTCACGTGGGAAAAAGTGCTTACAGTGTAATTGTCGCTCTATTTCCCGGACACTCGCTTTATTTTAATTTAGTCTTCGCAAGCTATAGGTAAAATTCGAACGAAACTCTCTGAAGATTTTGTGGTTATTCTTCTGTCGTTTTCCCAGTTTTTGGGTGATATGGTGGGGTTCAGTAGGCGGAAAGATTCGAGTTCTCTTATTGTCGAGGGAGTTAATTTTGTTTCAAATTGCTAAATTTGTATTTCAGCGCGACTTGAATTTTAACCTTTATATTTTACCAGGGACCACGTAGCAAGTTTTCGAGTGGGGGGGCTAAAGAAGAATGCGTGAAGGAAATTTTTTTTGTGGGCGGTGGGGGGGGGGGGGGGGGGGGGGCATGCTTGTGGATTTCTATTCAATTTCTCTAAAGTGACGGAGAATGCTATTATAACGATAAAACTATTGATTTTTTTTCCACATCTTCAGTGATGTTGCTATCGGGTCTGAAAATTGACCATCACTAAATTGAAATATCATAGATTGTTATGTTATACTACTGATATCAACCTTTAATTACTATAAATAAGCCAGGAATCCAACGATTTTGCTTGAGCTGCCTTGAACTCAACGCTGTATAATTACTCAGCAATTATTGCACGAGGCTGAGTATGATTTGAAGAGTTATGCAGATCGAGGGGGTTGTCCGCCAAAGCCGAAGGCTTGAGCCCGGTGGATAACACCCTCCGAGATCTGTATATCTTCATATCATACGAAAGCCGAGTTCAATAATTGTTTAATTATTCATTCAAAATATTTACACGGCAAAACAAAACGGTAACTGAAAATAATTTAGTGAATGATATTAAAGTTACTGTACATCATTTACTCGAAAAGTGCCAAAATTACGCTTTCTTTTTGTGTTGCGGTCGATAAATTCGTTTGCGATGTCAATGGAGGAAAGCCTGTCCGTTCTTTCTTTGTGTATGTTTAAAACTGTCAGGTTACTAAATCGTTCCTGGTTCATTCTTGAACGGAGCCATGTTTTTAGCCTCCGGGCAGTCGAAAAGGATCTTTCACCGGCTGCACTGGTTGCTGGATTTACGAGAATCAGCTTACATGACGTGATAACTTCTTTTATCATTTCCCGTTCTGGGTTGGGTAGCTGTTTAATTTTTACTATGATGTCGTCAAAACAAAAATAATCACCATCCTTCAGCAGCACTTGAAAAAATTTCCATCTGGGCGGTTAACACTGAAATATTAACATCATCATTGTACAGTTTTTCCACACTGTCTTTAGCTCTTCGGATTTGTCCTGTGAATTGAGGGTCTTAATTAAGAGAGACTCCATCTTTGCATACGTATCAAAGCTTGGCTGGTCAAACCGCTGGTCAATAGCGTTCATCATGAAGTCAATAGCTTCAAAGTATATTCGCCTGTAATAGTCTTGTGCGGTCACAGGATATGTTGGCTCTCCAGTGCCAACTTCAACTCTTCTTGGCGCGCGAGTTCTCCTTGGTAACATCGGTCCACTCATGGAGGGATAGCTTTTACTTTTTAGTAAAACTACATCATAAAATGATCTAAAGCTCGTATCGTTTTACCTCTGCTATTGTAGGTTAGAAGCGAAAAAATATTTTACAATTGTAACGTATAATCCTTCATTCTGTCTATTTATCTGCGCGTTTGTCTTTGCCAGTAACTCTGGTCACTTTCGAATTAACGATTTTTTATAATTTTTCACTCCGTTACTTTTGTTAAATTATTTTTTGTTTAATTTATTTTTATTCTTGCAAAAAAGTGGGGGGGCTAAAGCCCCCCCAGCCCCTCCCTCTGCGCGGTCCCTGTTTACGGTCAGTTTTCGCAAAATACATTTAGTAAGGCGGGGAGTAAGGGGACCTGTCTGGAAATAAGGTGCTTAATTTAAACAATAGGTTCAAATATTCTGGAGAAATGATAAAAGATCAGAGTCAACGAAACTTTACGACATACTTTCATAAAACACTACGTGGTGTTAAAGTTTCAGCTCCTTTCTGTTATTCAGAGGTAGGATAATAGTGTGAACTACTGTACATTACTTTAAATGTGCTAAACTGAGAACAAATTAACGGCATCATTGGTAAAAATACAGTATTAGAAATAAAAAAATAATCTATACAATCAAAAGTTAGCACTACATTTCATGACTCAACTGGTGACCCTAGAGAAAGAGTAAAATATTTTACTTTTTTACTCTAACGTTCTTTGGTTAACGACAACATATGTACCTTTCTGTTTCTTGTTAACTTGCAACAACAATTTAGATGATGAAGAGTTTCGAAATTTAGTTGTATGGTTGGAAGATCAAAGGATACGATTGTACAAAATTGAGGACCGAGTGGAACTGAGAAATGTAAAAAGTAATGAATGGCTTAAAGCCTGTAGAAGGGTAAGTGTTAATTTTACTTCTTTATAGCATGTACATTGATAAATTGGCCGAAGAGGTTCAACTGTACAGTCTAACCCCATTAATACACTGACACCAAAGGGACCATGGAAACTGTCTGTGTCTATATATCGGAAGCACCAAATGATTTACCCAAAAGAACACCTGAACAATGACAATTCCTCTGTAAAGAAACACATCTAAACGTGCCAAAGGGCAATTAACAATGAAAGCATCAATGTTAAAATAATTTTGCAAGAAAATGACCAGGCAATTTGCACTTTTTTGAAGCATTCTACATTTGAAAACAAAAACCCAAACTCAATTCCCACCAAGAATGCATCAAACTCAAAGAGCTTTTGCTTTAATCATAACTATCTACAGAACTCAGACCTTTTTAACAGCGAAAAATTATATTGTTCAAATGTTACTATCACCTACTTATTATTTCTGTCACCCATGCCACAACTTCATTTTATATCCTGTATTGTATAGTATTTTCTCATTCCCTGATGATGCTGTGGATTGGTGAAAGCTCAGATGTAATAAATACAGTAGGTTAAGGCCTCATTTGATCCGTTCATCCTCTGTATTTCTTATTTCTTAATTTATTTCTTAATTATGTTGACATGGATGATGTAATTTAAGGGTTTTATTGTTTTAAAGGAGACATTCAGAACATTACTGCATCTGACCCCATTAAGACACTAAAACATTGTGATTAGACAAACGTTTATAAATTTCTTTCAACTAAACTGACAGACAAGTATATGTGCAGCTGACTGACTTGGTGCATTTCTATGAGATTGTTTTTAATTGTGCAGTTCCAGAAAATATCCATACTCCCCCCACGGAAGGTTTTTTGTTTAGCACCCCCCGTCCCCCCAGAAAAATTACAGTTTAGCTTCATAGTTTGCTTCCAAAATGTTGGCTTTTAAGATCCCCCTCCCCCTAGGAATTTCCAATGACCTTCCATGGGGTGGGTATGGATTTTTTCTGGAACTACACATTGCAACGGGAAAAGCTCTCCGTTGTCCGTATAAAGTAGGTAAATGTTAGAGAAAATGTATCTAGGCATTCAGCCAGGACCGTGACAACTGTCCAATTAATAACAGTATGTCTGTATTAACACGGTGTCCATAAAGCAGGATCTGGCCATGATTTGGGAAAGTTGAATTACCGGTAAGCGTCTTACCTTGAATAAGTGCCTGCTTGAATAATTAAAAAAAAAAATTAAAACTGTAATCTCGGGCATTTGCATCTTCTTTTAATTCTTAGTATTTAGATGACCTTAAATGTCCAGTGGAATTTTCCCAGAAGCTAAGTGTGGTAGACTGGTTATTAGCTCATGCTGTCAGGGTTGAATATGCTGAAAATGGTTAGTTGTATTTTTTTTATCTAATACATGAAATTCTGGAATAATTTTTTTTCATAAGCCACCTATTTCCTTTTCAACAGTGTCCTTGTCCATTCAGCAGTGTGCCTTAAATAGAACACTTGTTTTATGAGAAGGATTAAAATGCATCGATCTAATTACATGTAGATGCTATTGTGTAAATGATAATTTATGTAACCAGTGCTGGTGACTGAGCAAACATAACATAGCTTAAACCACTGATATACATGTATTTGCTTCTGTCACAAACATTTAAATAAGTATTTATACTGCAGAGGCAGATCCAGGAATTTTTGATTGGTGGGTGGGAGGATAGGGGTCCAAACTTTGATATTTCAGAAAATACTGTTGAAATGTTTTTGCGGCAAATTACTTCTCCCCCACATCTCCGTCCCCTGCCCCGTGTCACGGTTGCATGTTATAATCCTGATTTAATGTCAGTTTCCTTGGCCTTATGTCGTGTACATGAATTCTACTCATAAAGGGACGAGCAAATGTTTTTGTGTATGTCAGTCTGGCAATACTGCTTTGCAAGCAGAGGCGAACAGACCGTAAGATCCCAATTACATTTATGCCTGGAATGCAATATGCATTTCATTAAAAAATCAGCCAGTTGAATAGTGATATGTAATCCTGTCAATGCAAGAATTTCAGTGTCAAACAAGTAGTTAAAAAAAACACACTGGTTTGATTGGGGTGATAGGGGGAGGGGGGGGGGGGGTCCGGACCCACCAGACCCTCCCCCTGGATCTGCCACTGTACTGTTTGTACCATCTTCCAGCTCATTTATTTTCTTGCTCCCTTTTTCCTTTTCACTGGTCCCCACTATCTGGCTCTGAGTGCCTAATGTAGTACAGGCTATTTCACTTTAAAAAGGCTCTCTTCATTCCAGGAATTTCAGAAAAGCTGGACGTACACGTATGGTTTGAATCACCCTGTAAGGTGTTGCAAAAAAACCCAAACCTTTATAGAAATAATGTATAAAAATGAATCAAAAACAAATTGAAAATGGCAGATGTCTGACTATTGTGGCCTATCAAAATACAGTAAAAATATTGAAGGACAAGTTTGTGTCCTGTTGAGAAAGAAAATTCTTTCCAGTCTTCCACCCTGTATAACCTGTGATGGATAATATTGTTTGATGTTCAGTTCAGACAACAATAGCACAACAAGCTTTACAACTTGATTGGTGCTTGAATGTTACAGCAGTATAAATTTTGGCAGCTGGACCATGAAAGTTTGCAACAAAATTATTTGTTGGTCTTAATTTTTTTATAAGATCAACTGTTTCATGATTTTGTTATAGTTATGTTTTAGTGTGAAATTCATTTATTTTAATGTATAGCTGACAAGTACAACAGCATGAGTCAAAAGGACAAGGGAGAACAGGCTGAGGGAATGGGAGATGGGTCACTTGATGACAGCCTCATTAATCTTACAGGTACTTATAGATGTCAGTGAAACCTGTATTATGTAAAGACACCCTCTGGACCCTCGCTAGTGTCCACTTAATAGAGGGGTCTGCTGAAGACACGTTCTTTTTACAGAGTACAAAATGTGAAGAAAATTTAGGACACCAAGCAGCATGTGTTCACTTAATAGAGGCCAGTGTCTGTGTTATGTAGGGTCCGCTTAATACAGGTTTCACTGTGGTGTTGAAGAGCTTGTACTATAAAAACCTTGAGTCTGTCTTCAACCTGACAAAGTAGTTATCTTGTTGAGGTAATTAAGGCTTGTATGGACATTGATAGCAACTTGAAATAATGGGCCAATTTATCATGTTAATTTTTCCATTGGCTTGTGTCTTGGGAAAAATTGCTTAATTAAATTAGGTTATGGTTTATTTAATTATTGAGGAATCACTTGAAATTTTCTAATCAATCCCCCAAGAACATTCTGTGTAAGAGCCTTTTAAGGTACTTAGTGAATTATTTAGACTAGTACAATTTTGAATAAAAAGAGTAAAATTACCCCTTTAACATAACCCTCTCACTCCCAGAGTCATTATGGGGACATGTAATGTGGTTCTAACTTTTGAATCTGTGGATGAAATCCTATGGTGTGGCCATTCAAATGAAACCTCTTCAGCAGTACTTTTGCATGGTACCATTTGTTCTAACTTTTGAGTCTGTTGACGAAATCCTATGGTGTGACTATTCAAATGAAACCTCTTCAGCAGTACTTTTGCATGATACCATTTGTTCTAACTTTTGAGTCTGTTGACGAAATCCTATGGTGTGACCTTTCAAATGAAACCTCTTCAGCGGTAATTTTGCATGGTACCATTTGTTCTAACTTTTGAGTCTGTGGATGAAATCCTATGGTGTGACCATTCAAATGAAACCTCTTCAGCAGTACTTTTGCATGGTACCATTTGTTCTAGTTTTGAGTCTATGGACGAAATCTTATGGTGTTCAAATGAAACCTGACTGATATATTTAAGGTGGCTCTGAACCCCACCTACAGAATTTCTTTCAACTTTGCCAAAAGTTGCATCTTATCCTACTGATGAAAATTCGACAATAAAAAATGGGATTCACCGAGTCATTTTTTAGTTATTAACACTTAAAGCTAAAATTAAGTGTGTTTTCAGCACGTTATACTGTTGCTATAGTAACATATTCTGCCACAAAAATGATAACGTGTTCACCAATCATTGGGCATTCGTTTGATATCATGATTGTGGCATCAACTGATAAAAAGTGGTTATAATGACCCATCAAATTCTAAGTCTTGAAAAGTGCTGGAAACTGTTGGGAGCCAGCTTAAATATGTCGAGTGACTTAAGCTCCCTCAATGACTTATTTAAATTCCATTCATTTGCAGCAAAGTTTGTCAAAGTCCAAAGACCCTAATTCCTATTTGAAATAACCTTACGTACGTTATCCTTAGATCTGGTATTATAACCATGGTGGTCTTTATTAAAAGTTAAAAGTGCTTACAATTTTATTCTTGCGATTTTATTGTTGCACTTCTCATTGCAGTGGAGAATCCTGATCTGAAAGCTGGTGTGACATCTCTGTCTAAACTTCTTAGTTTACCAGAACACCCTGATCACTTTGTTCTATTACAGGTAAATCAAATTATCATATGACCCATACAGCCCTGCAAGCCTTTTCTTTGCAAAAACATTGATGAAAGTCCCGTATGATGGCCACGTGCATTTCTCTAAGTGGGGCCGGAAAAAGCCACGTACGGCCCTGAGACACTACAAAAACGTACGGCATCACACGTTAAAATTTCAAACAATTTTGTCTCCAAATTGGTCATATGATAAAAAAGTTGTTGACTAAGTTAGGTCGGGCCAAATGGGAGAATATTCGGCGCATGGACCTCGTTGCACTTGGTCCGTATGCCCGGCATGGCCGCCTCGAGCCAAATATTTTCCCATCTGGCCCGACCTGACTTAGCCAATAAGTCAATCAATCAATCAAATCAAGTACATATTATAGTACATATTATAGTATATTATATTATAGTGTATTATAGTACATATTATCTGACTTCTTGCTGTCTAATCTGGGGGTAGTAAATTGTATCTTCTGTTGTTTATTAAGTAAGTGGTAACCAGAGTATCAAATGGCCCTGAAGGCTGCCAATTTTCTCTCTCTTTTCTGTCTGACTGTTAGGCCCAGTTCAAACGTCGAACTTCACATGTGCCGAACCTAATGCATATTAGCAAGAACAATAGATTTTGCTCATTTGCATTAGGTTCGGCACATGTGAAGTTCGACGTTTGAACTGGGCCTTAGAAGAGAGGTCCGGTAGACAACCTCTGTCTGTCTAAGAATCAAGCTTGTCACCCTGTAAGTCTTAGTGGATGACACAACTGCTTGTTTATGTTGATGTTTTAGGCTATTCGTTCACTAATTGAAGGAAAACTTTCATCAGCAGCATCCAAGACTGGTAAAAAGTCTGTAAGTAGCATTTGCTTTATCCTTAATAAGTCAGTAAGTAAGTACAGCTGTAAGTAGCAATACTACCTTTAACTTTTAACTAACCTTTATGCATGTAGGTGCAGGAATATATATGCGTGGACCTGATGGATATTTGTCCACGGACATTATCTGTTTTACAAAATGTATAACTCCCGGCATAGTAAATCGAACCCAATCGAACTAAATTTCAATCGAACTCAATCGAACTCAATCGAACTCAATTCATGGATTGAGTTCGATTGAGTTCGGCAATCGAACGAAATCGAACTCACCGAAAAGAAAAAAAAGCAATCGAACCCAATCGAACGTTCAATTTTCGAACTCGTGATTTGTGTAAAACAGGCGTTGAAAATCCATAACCAGATCTTGGAAGCTCGAGTTACTTCAGCCCGGAGTGTAGCGCACGTGTTTTTCGTAAACGAAGAAATTCCGCAGAAATGGCTTCAGATGCGCTGTGGATCGAAGCTTCAAATGCGTAGTAAAAGGCTACCAGGAATGCCGCTTTGACGTCATTGTATTTTTGCATAAAAGTAACCCAATCCATTTAATTGTGTTCGATTGAGTTCGGTTTTCCGAACTCAGTCGAACACAATCAGATGGATTGAGTTCGATTGAGTTCGATTTGTTCGATTGAATTCGATTTGTTCGGAAATCGAACTCACTGAAAGTCCGGTGTTCGATTTCGTTCGATTGCCGAACTCAATCGAACTCAATCCACGGATTGAGTTCGATTGAGTTCGATTGAGTTCGAATTCCGAACGTTCGATTTCCCATGCCGGGATAACTACATCTTTCAACATACATTTTCCTGAACAATTCAAACTACTCGGTTTTATGCTTTACAGCTGATTTAATTAAACTGTGTTTATTATTAACGTGATGTTTGTGCACATTATTTTCTAGGATAAAAAAGCTGATGTTATTCCTCTTAACAAAGTAGACTTAGGATTTAACACAGGAGGTATTTGTTTTATTTTTTTAATAAAAAGTTATTAGTTTCTGAAGAAACTTTGGTGCTGCGGCGGTGGGGAGTGAAGCATGAAAATTTGGTTTTAGTCTATCAGCTGAGTTGATAGGGTACATTGCCCGGGGGGGGGGGTGGGGGGGGGACTCCCATGTCAAAATGGCGGGGGTATCGTCGGATATTTTTAATTATAATTCAACACATTGATACACTGCCCAAATATGGTAAAAAAGTTATCGATATACGCTATGTCTTCATGACGTATATCCAACGATGGAGGTAAGTTTCGCATTTTGATAAGAGAATGCAAAAACTGACGGACCGGCCTCGATATTTTTTCTTCAAACTGTGCTTTGTTATCAATGTGTTGAATTATAAAACTATTATAGAGCTCAATCTTGCGTGATAACGCCTAATTTTAGCCGACTCGGCCTACGGCCTCGTCGGCTAAGAATTAGGCGATATCACACGCGCTTTCGCGCTATAGTAGTTAAATGGAAGTAACCCTGGGAGTTAATTGGCTACCGTAACGGGATACAAAAGCTAACGTTTCGTGCGCTACAACCAGTTGCAAAATGGTTGGAACACGCTCCCAGAAAATGCCTTTTCCCTAAAAAAAAACGTACAACTACTCGAAAAATAAACAACCGAGTTTGATTCATTCTGACTCCTCGCTTACGGATTGTATGTAATGTCGACACATTCAGACAACATTGACGGGGGGGGGGGGGGGCATTCAATGTTTAAATTGTAAAATTTGTAGAATTATCGTTTTTATGCAGAACATCCCAACTCTTTTTGCAAGTGGTTGTAGCTCTTTGTCAGAGAGAATCGGATTCAGCTTTTGTATCTCGTCTTTACGATGGCCAATTTACCTTATTACCTTGGTTAAGGTGGCTCGACTGGATTTTTTGGGGGCGATACCCTCCAAGTTTGAGCATTAACTACGACGCCATTAACAATGCTATGGACAAATGGTCACCACAGCTGTAATAGATAAAGATGAAAGTTTGTTAAGACCAGTGTGAAATTAACATCGGAGTTGCCATAGCTTCATCCCAAAAAATTTCAAAAACGCTGTCATAGAATTTGTTCAATCTTTGCCATATTCGAGGCAGCTATGGGCTGTACAAGCTCCATTAAGCGATTGCCGAAAAAACCTCCTGGTGCCGAGAAATACGACGGCAAGTAAAAAACGTCATGGCGTCATTACGTTGCTATGGCAACTCCGATGTTAATTTCACACTGGTCTTAAGAAATTTTCATCTTTATCTATTATAGCTGTGGTGACCGTTTTTCCATAACATTGTTAATGGAGTCGTAGTTAATGCTCAAACTTGGGGGGTATCGCCCCCCAAAAATCCAGTCGAGCCACCTTAGTAAAACCAACTTAACCTTGTTTCCTCCCTAACCACATAAGAATAATATTAGAAAAACAAACAATGACTAGGATGGTGTTAGATCACACACATTTGAGTTTCTTGTCGTGTGGATTTGGTATTCAGTCGAATTTCGCTAACACGGGTTCCCTTCTGCATGTACCGGTCACATATTACGTAAAGCAAAAGGAACAAAGAACGACAATGATACAAATGCAAAACAAGACCAAAAATACAATACCTCACAAACAATAGAAGGTCATGGGGACCGGTACATGCAGAAAGATCCCTAACACGGAAACCGTATAGAGACCACAGAAAATGTCTGTGTAAACGGGGTGTTAATAAAGTTCATTTCAGTTTTTAAATGATATTTTATTTTAGAATTATCCATACTGTCGGTATGAAGTCGGTATTATTATTATTAACTCAGACGAATCTCCATAACGACCACTTCTTCAAAATGACCACCTACGTTTTGCAACGGCCATGTTTTCTTATCACGGCCGCCAATTTAATCACCAAATCAACATGGCACCTTTGGGTAGCTCCTACATGACTGACGCTCTTCAGGCTCTTTATGTACGCCTTGGCGAGGAGTCCCAAAAATGTTCATCGTGAATTTGTTTTCTTCATTACAGATTCGGCAGTAAATGAGGCAGCTAAAATAATTCGCTTATTACATGTCACGGAATTAAGAGAGCTTCAGACCAGGATTAACGAGGCCATTGTAGCAGTCCAAACGATAACTGCTAACCCAAAGACAGATCAGTCACTAGGACGGGTCGGCGTGTGACATAAGTGACAATATTACTGGGCAATAAGGTGATATTAAAGGGCTGATATGGCTTCTTCAGGCCGACGCCGGACCTTATTTACTGTTGCAAACCGCCTTAAAACCGGACTCAATGACAACACTTCAGAGGTCGATACGAGGAATTATACATGTATTACCTTCAATCTTCAAAACGATTAAAGGCGACAAATTGAAATATAAAACTAACGAATATTTAACTCAAAGTAATTAATGTTGGTTTTGTATAAGATCTGTTATACACATGGTCTTCTTGTTATACTCGTGCACTCGCGAAAGACTTGAAAAGTATGTAAAGGACTTTGAATAAACATTGTTGTGTTTCATTACCTCTCGTATTATTGTTGCTGTTTTTAATGTGGTTCCCAGCTGTTCCCGGACTCCGTGTCGTGAAGAATGGAGCTTTTAAGGTTACTATCAACAGTTTGTTTATGCCAGTAAATATATGTTTTTATCTTTATTAATAATAATAATAATAATAATAATAATAATAATAATAATAATAATAATAAAATAGCTATGTAGCGCCCCATTCTAAAGTTCTAAGGCGCTTTACAGTAAGTGAAAGAGAAGTTACAATAAGTATAAAATTAAATACAATAAAAAAACCGATGCAATCCAAAAGGTAAGCACTTAAAAACAACGATAAAAAATACTGTTTAAAAAGGTAAGTTTTAAGACTAGACTTAAAAGAACTAACACTAACACTACGCCTAATATGTCCCTGAAGACTGTTCCATAGTTAGCACATACTGAAAAAGCTCGATCACCATATGTCGTCAGGTTAGAAGATGGGACCTGGATACTGGATGATCTTAATTCCCTTGTTGGTGTATATCTGTGAAGTAAATCACAGATATAACCAGGAGCCAGATTATTTAGAGCCTTAAATGTCAATAATAAAATCTTAAAAATAATACGTAGTTCAACTGGAAGCCAGTGAAGTTCTTTAATTAATGGTGTGATGTGGTCAAACCAAGCGAGCAGCACAGTTCTGGACTAGTTGTAATCTATGAATCAGGCATTTAGGAAGTCCGTATAGTAGAGAATTGCAATTGTCTAACTTACGGGTTATAAATGCATGAACTAAGGTTTTAGTATGATCAACAGACAAGAATTTCCTAATGCAAGAAATATTCCGAATATGAAAAAATGCGGACTTGCAGATGGCCGTAACCTGGCGTTCCAGGTTAAGCTTATTCATGCATTCATGGATGCACATGGTGTTTTGAAGCAAAAAATCACCCCTCCCTAAAAAGTCACACCTTTGCGCTAAAGTGCGCTTGTATGAGCACACGTTCTACAAAACTAAAATGAAAATCTAAGACTCAACCAGTTTTATGAGTATTTCAGAAGTAGTTCTTTGTGAGCACAAAGTTGCAGGCTCTCACATTGTCTAGACGAAGATTTTATGATCCTCCACGAACTTTTCGGCGTGGTTTCGGCAGCGTCACTTAGAATAAAAGGCCTATTGTTTAAATCTTAATGTGCGAATTTGAGCCGGTACAATAGACCATTTCTTCAATACGATATTAGATGTATACATCGTTTTAGATTCAAATGAAAGTATGAACTGCAGTTTTATTGTCCACAGTGTTTTTTAATTATACAGTCGGACCTCTATTAAGCGGCCACCTATTAAGCGGCCACCCTCCATTAGGCGGCCACTTTCCAAAGTCCCGAATTATTTGTCATTAAAGTGCTGTATTTGATACCTCTATTCAACGGCCACCTCTATTAAGCGGCCACGGCAACCTTTTTGCTGTTGCAAGTTCAGTATTCGTTGTTTTTTTTTTTTACCTCTATTAAGCGGCCAACAAATTATCTTTTCAAGCGAAATGGTGACAGATAATATGAAGATAATATCAAAAGCCTTGCAGAGGCCATGCGCATCACCGATCAACTCCGACACTATCTATCGGAAAGGCAAATGACTTGATCTCCTCGTTACAACTCCGAGCAACGGCAAACAGCAGTGACGGATTATTTTAAATAAATCGTCCGTGAAATATTTTGAGCTAAAATTTTTACAGACTGTTGATGCAAAAAAGGCCAAAGAAACTTGATGTTTTGTTACATAGATTTGCATATTTTCCTGTACATACTGAACACTAAAAAATACTCTACTTATCGACTACATGCTCTCTGTGTTAGAGCTAGAACTTTGCACGGACTTGACATGCGCAAATACATAGCACTTAATTTTTTGTTTCAATGATTTTTGCATTTATCTTCACATATGTTCACTTTTCAACAAGCGTTTTGCTATATAGAGGCAATAAAATTACGTTGATTGCCATTTCTATCCAATTTATATTGTACCTCTATTAAACGGCCAACCTCTATAAAGCGGCCAGTTTTCAAAGTCCCGAGGGTGGCCGCTTAATAGAGGTCCGACTGTATGCTGAATTAAAAATATTCATTGAGACAGTGATCCAAGTATCAACCCCAAAAAACCCCTATTTCACCTCAAGAATTTGCCTCCTGAAGGACCAGGCAAGGCACATTGTTATTATCTGCAGTACAACTACAGCAAATGACAGCCCACCAATCAGGGCTATGTTATCTTTAAAAAACTGCACAGACACTGTAAGGCAACCCTCCACATTGATTCTCTCCTCTCGTGCGGACGAATCCAGCGTTTTCACCCCATACCCACACTGCCGGTTCGTTCGCTGTTCTTCGGTCTTGCAACAAGAAAAGGGGACACCGCAGGCTGAAATAACAACCGAAGGAGCCGTGCAGTTAAAGTAAAGATTCGCTTCCCAGTCGGTATAAGCCTTTACACCACAGCAACCCAATTCTGATTGTGTCGTGTCGATGAGAAAATGAAGATCCGGCTTGAGCGGATCTCGGTAAAACACGATGGCGTTTCGTAGTTTCTCGTCCACTTTCTCCTCCAGTTTTCCGCTGTTTACAAAACCAACTATCCCGCAAATGATCTCCAAAATCAAAATAACGGTGATAGTTCCCGCGTAAAACGCCAGGAGGCAGGTATTCTCGCGGAGCGCGCCAATGCAACCAGTGAAGGTGATAATAAACATTAAACCCCCGAGCACCACGAAAATAACGGCGGGGTCGTAATACAAATCTGTTAATTTGCTGTACACTTCGCGTTTCTCCACCATCACGTAAACACCGATGCCAAGGATCAGAATGCTTAAGAACCAAAAGAGCACATTGACAAAGAATATAATGTACTTGATAGCTTTGGAAGGTTCCTCCTGATCTGTTGATCCATTGGGACTTACTCGATTCGATTTCGGGCGGGTCATAGCTGTCTTGTTCGGTGCTCCACTCAATGCTCTTGAAAAAAGAAGTTTTGCTGAGGTTCGGCTGAGCTCTACTGAAGAACAAAGAGAATGGCGTTACAAAAAGGCCCGATTTATATGATCTCGGGTACCCGAGGCAACCCTCCCCCTCGAGACAACTTTACGGAGCATTTATATGGAGTTGCACACCAGTCTCTCTCGGGACGCCGTTTTTTTTTTTTTTTTGCACGTTTGGTCTCCGCTGACCTGAAACACGGGTTCCGGGAACAATTAATGTGGTACGGTAGGCGAGCCAAAGTGTTTATATGAGAAAAAGTTGTTCCGCCAGCCAGGGTCACCCTACCTGCCGAGGAAAGACAACTCGCCCACCCGAGTTGTCTCCCCCCCCGGTTACCCTACCTGCCGAGGCAAGACAACTCGCCCACCCGAGTTGTCTCCCCCCCCCGGTTACCCTACCTGCCGAGGCAAGACAACTCGCCCACACGAGTTAGCTCGGCCAGGGTAACTCGGGGGAGGGTTGTCTCGGGTACCCGAGACCATATAAATGGGCCCTGGTGATCATCATCATCATCATCTTTATTTAAAAAACACGGTAAATACATCAGGCGTTAACAATTTCACATAAACTACAACTTAATAAAAAACTATGTATGTAAATTAATCTTCTATAATTTAAAAATATAATTAACTATTAAAGAAAAGTAAACTAAAATAAAGCCTGTTTTACATGAATGCCGTGTCGGAATTAATTAAGAATCGTCGGAAATTAGTCAGAGATGTTGCCTGCCTAGCAGCTGAGGGTAGACTGTTCCAGAGGACTGCACCACTATAGGCAAAGCTATTTTTGTAATAATTAGTACGTGGCAATGGTATTACAAGCTTATTATCAGAATCCCTTCATGCAACTTGCGATCGCAGGCGCTACAGAAACTGTGCGTTGCGAGACAAGTTGTGCTAAAAGCACGGGCAACTGAGAATCGTCAGGGGGGCCAAACGAGCCAGGTTCACCAAAAGCTTCAGAAAATCATGTTAATGTTTCTTTTGTTGATCAATGCCGATCTGTTCAGTCGTATATGCCTTGACTGAAAATCAGTTCAACAAGCCGAAAGTATCATGGAACAAAATCCTTTTCTCCGAAAAACTTAGCTCAAGTATGATTTCCAAGCTGAAGATTTTTAAGGGATCGCTCCATGTAACAGAGCCACGCATCCACCCTTCTGGATTCCAGATTCCAGCCATCATCAGGATCAGGATTCAAGATTCCAATCATCTGGATTCCGGATTCCGACCATATGATTCCTTATTCTGGCATTCTCTCAAATTTTTGTTTTTAATGATGTTCGTGGCTCTTCGACGTCTAACTTACTTCACTCGTTTCCTGGTTTTCCACTCCATTTTGTCGTTTTTCGTCATTTTTTTTTTTCGGTAAACGGTTAAACGGTCAATTCACAAGTGGATTTCGAATTCCAAGCTTTTGTGGATTCTGGATTCCAGTTCACTGGATTCCTGATTCCAACATCAAAAATTTCCTGGATTCCGCATTCTTTTACATGGGGCGAAAGGGAGAACATTCCAAAATATTGATCCCTCAGACGAGACATTTGCTCCGGGCGTGCGCGTTACTCATAATTATGTATGTGTGCGCTATTGTTTTGCTTTTGGATTTCTATTGTTTTGGCTTTTGTTTTAGATTTAAAAACGGTACGCATAACTAATGTATGGGGTTAAACGGAAATCTTTCCGCCTGAAAAGTGCAAAATGACGGAGGTTTTTTCGCTCGAACCAAAGCAAATTTCCCACCGAAATGTTAACTAGATTCCAATCTTTCCAAAACCGAGTGTGGATGTTGACATTGCGCCTGTTAAAATGAATTAGAATGCTTAAAGCGATGACCGCGCGGTCAAACTCCATACAAGCCTTTATACGAAATTGCTCACTTCAAGGCAAAAATGACGGAACGTTTTTTAAAAAAAAAAGTTATTAAAATATTTTAACGTTTCTACTCTAGATAGAATAATAATCATATTACTGGAATCCGAGTGTGGATTTCCGAAAAGTAATTCATGAAATGCCAGGCAATGCATTGACAGTAGAGCATGCGAATAGATACAGACTAATAGAAGCCAAAATTGGCTCAGTCGAAGCATAGTGCACTTAAAAAAGGGCAAAATGACGGGATTTTTTTCGCTCCAACTAAATCGTATTTCGCACCAAAATGTTCACAAGATCCCAGTGTCTTCAAAACCGAGTGTGGATGTTTACATTATGCCTATTAAAATGAGTTATACCGCTAAAAGCGATGACCGCGCGGTTGAACTTCATATAAAAGCCTTTACTTGACATTGGTCATTTCAAGGACAAAATGGCGTTACTTTTTCTCTGAATATTTTAACGTTTCCAGATAGAATAATAACCAAATTACTGGAATTCGAGTGTGGATTTCCGAAAAGTGATTCATAAATGAGCGAAATTTTGATTTTCCCTTAAAATCAAAGGGCTCTTAAAGCCATCTCGTTAATGCGTTAGAACGTGAGGTTAACAAAAAAGAAGAATCTTGATTGGGGGGGGGGGGGGGGGGGGGGGCGGTAAAATCGAATGTTCAATCTTTCCGAAGAGTACATACGCGACAAAGATTTTATGAACAAGGCAATAATGTCATTTTATTCCGCGAGACATTTAGTTATTGAAGCAACGGATGAACAGGGATGAAGTTCACTTTACAGTAGAACAGAAAGTGGAGTCTTGCTAAATAAAGAACGTAAAGGCTACGGTATGAAGGCTTTAAAATTTATTTGCCGGTGACTGCAGAAGTGGTTAGAACAAGTGGAGGCTCATCAACGGTTTTTGACTGTGAAATGAGTGGTTGTAAGTGAATGTTATAAATAGCATTGTTGTGATCATCTACTGGTGCATTTGTAGGACATAAATAGGAAATATTCATAGGATAATTTTTTTCTTTTGATTTTACATTAAGAACTCTTCGATTTAAAATGGCAATATCATGTTTAGTATGTTTTCCCTTTCTCATGCGATTAAGTAGCTCTGCAAATTTTTTGGCATCTTTTTGTCTCATTATTTCTAAATTCAAACATGGTTGAAGCTGGAAAACTTGAATGTCGTGTGTAAAATGTATTGCCTCTAATATGGAAAGCAGCTTTCCCAGTTGGAGCTGTTTTCAAAACTTTAATATCATCTGGATTTTCTCCTGCAATACTATTGAAATATTTGACTGATGAGTGCTTCATATGGCAATGATTCAATATTCCAAAACCGACAGAACAAAAGCCAAATCCAAACTCTTGCATAATCAAGCCGAAAGTTTTTTAGTTAGCTTAATCGGCAAAATCTTACCTTTCTAACATACTATTACATAATCATGACACCTCAACATTTAATACCCATTTAAAATTGAAATAACTCTTTCATAAATCAAACCGTAATAGCAATGATTCAGTATTCCAATGATTACTAAAAAAGGGACATTAACGTTAATTGTGCGCAAAAGTAAATCCATTGTAAAATGCAATCAAATTACGCCCCTCCACATATGCCGAATCTAATATAAATGAGCAACAACAACATATTTTGCCAGGAGCCATAGTCACCGAAAGAAACCGTGAGCGTTGGCCCCACGCATGCAAAGCCATATTAAAGTCGTCTTGAGCTATTTTTCGCAGAAATTGCGCCACTATTGACGCAATGAGATCGCCGGCACCTACTACCTTACAATATTTGGCGAGAATACTTCGTATTTAGATGCAATCGTTCCAGTTTCTTTGCAACTTGGTTGGACCACATTTAGTACAACAAGACACAAATATGCGACGAGAGAGGCATGAAAATAGAACGCTTTTTATTTCCAATTTGACAGCCTTGTCTGATAAATGACCACAACTGGCTTCTTATTGGCTAAAATTAATTGCCAAATCGCTTAAGCTACCTGCTTTCGTACCTTAAACTTAACGAGAGTTCAATTCAATTGAGCTGACTCGCTTTAATAACTTTAAGCGAGTTGAAAAGCAACTCTTTTCACGAAATTTCCGGTTGTCACTCGCTAATCGACCACATCTAGTACAACAAGACGCAAATATGCGACGAGAAAGACATGAAAATAGAACGCGTGCTTTATCTCCGATTTGACAGCCCTGCCGGATAAATGACCACAACTGGCTTCTCATTGGCTAAAATTAATTGCCGACTCGCTTTCCTGCCTTAACTTTAAGCAACTTTTCACGAGATGTCCGGTTGTCACTCGCTAAGCGACTTCACTTTACTATATATTTTAAAACATCGATAATTCATATATTCCATAGGGCCCGGTCTGTTAAATGTTGTTTGATGTTTAATATTTTTCTTGTAATTTATTCAGATGTGGATCGGCTGAAATATCTCTGTTTTCCGTTTTTAAGCGATGACGAAGTCATCGGGTTATTGCCGTCGTGCCGTGGTGTCCGGATTACACCTGAGAAACATTGGGAACTAGCCTTGGAAGATAAGGTCACGTGACCACCTCGTCCTTGCTCTGCCATTTTGTTTTGAAGTGTGGAGAAAAGGTTTGTTTGTCTGTTTCAAATTTTACACCGCCGTGCTTTATTTATCGTGAATATATTTGCGCTCACTTGCAAACAAACAGACACGAAGTGATATACATACATCAGCAGTACATACTCGCACTCGCGATAGACAAGAGGTCTACACTAAATTATCGAGTCTGACGTCTGGGCGCTGAACTTTCGGAGCGGATCTTTGCCTGTCTCAGAAAGAACTTGTCAGAACTGAAGGCCAGAAATAGCATCGATTTACTGAACTTTACTTACAACTGAGTATCCTACGAGAGCTGTAGTGTGCGGTGGTTCACGATCAGTTGTGTACAGAATATCGGAGCAACTTCATTGTATCGAAGGAAGAGAAGGAAACAGTTTATCTCGGATTCAAGCTATTAATAAAGGTGAGCCATCATTACCAGCATATTGTGTATACAGTTATGGTATCTTTGATGCAATATAGGGCAAGATTTCCGTATAACCCATACATTAATTATGCATACGCGCTATTATAAAAGAGACTGCCTTTGGGAATACATGTAGCATACATTATACGGTTTATTTTTTTTAGGTCTAAAATGAGCATTTTCATCAGGGCATTGTCTCGCTGTTTGTAATTGTGGTAAACAGTGTGTAGCTACATGTATGTGCTTGACGGCCGTGGTTTACAATTTTAGAACGAATGCATCGACTTGGATTAGAAACAATTTAAATGAAATATTGTTGCTTGGTAATTCACTTTATTCCCATTTATGTAAGTTTGCAGGAAAGGACTATTTGTTGCTGTCTCCGAGATTACATATGTCTCATATAAGAGATTGTCATTTACCATTACAGCAATTGCCCAACCTCCCCCTCAAAAATAGAATGGTCCATCCCTAAATGTGACCAGCCACATGTAATAGTTTTTTCTATTCATAAAATGAAATCTCTCAGCTCCCAAATTGAATTCTTCACCATCCATTGTATCTCTAAATGAAGCACTTTAATTCCTCTTTTAAGTCCCCATAAAGCCATTTTGATTTTAAACTTTAGTATGACAAAACACTTAAAAAATGAACTGAATCTCAAGGTACTTCATTTATTTTCTTTTAAAGGGACTCAATCACCTCCAGTCAATGCATCTGCAAACATTTAGCACATCAACTAATGCTGGTAACAATGACGAAGTCTCAAGTGCTGAAGAAACTGGTGACCAGCTGTGTGTGCATTAATGAAACCACAAGATGTCAAACTACCAATAATCTCTGAAAACATGTTCAGAGCTGACAAAGTCTTTTCAATTTGTGAAGCACAAACATGGAAACAATTTCCAGTTGTTGTCATTTAGCAATTGTAACAGTTTTAACGATGTACATTGTACAGTTCGAATTGTGCTGCCTGTATTAACACGTCATAATAAGGCTGTAAGAAAATTTATCAGAAAAACAGCCGTCCGGACAACAATGGACTGATTATCATGTAACTTGCAAAATGTACAAATATTGAATAATTGCACACAAATGAAACTAACTCAGAAAATGAAAATGTTACCTGTGCTTAACGGGTGTGTGACATATATTAAGCCTGATCAGCATAAAATTATACCAACCAAATATGTCACAAATATGAAGGAAAAACGATGAATTGTTTTGATTTTGCGCACAAGTTTGTGCAATATGGTTTAAATAAAATGTGCAATCACCAATGCAGCAACCACAATTGTGTGATATATTTCTCATGCATATCACGATTATCGGAGTCAGTCAGGGCCTTAAAGGCCCAGTAATGACCATTATGCTCCACGCGCCTCTGTTATTGTTATTTATTTGAACACAGGATCGAGACTTACATTGTTTTTATTATGCAGTGCATGATGGTCACTACTGGGTCTTCAACAGGAGGTTCTGGTATAAAAAGGGCTTAGCCCGGGGCCTGACCTGGCCATTCTCACCTTCAGTTTTCAATCCAATATAAAAGAATCAACAACTGACAAACATACGTTATTCCTACGACCATTAGTAGAAAAATTGAAAATGTTTGGAAAAAACGTCATTGTACCAATGAAAGTTCTATCACAGGTCCTTGGCTACTTCTGATATTATTTGCTGGGGCGATGAGCTTTTTAAAGCAAATTTCATTTATAGGATGCTCAGGTCAACAGCATACACTGACTGAAAGACGCCGAAATTTGCATTTCACACCGACCCTTTTCTAGTGGAACTTCGCAATTTAAATCGAGTGATTCACTGATTTTATCAGAGCATCCCAGACCTATTGATTTAAGGTTACAGTGTACCTTCGGGGGTGTCTCCAGCATAACAGCTCTAGCGTCTTAAGATTACACTTAATATACCTAAACCCAGATATCAAATTAAAGCTTATAGAGCTGGCTATCTAAATATGGAAACCATTTACTAATGAAATGAATTGTCGAATTTTTTACGACGTCTAAATACGAACGTCCGAATCAGCTTTAAAACGCTATAACTCAAAGCGATTATTATATTTTGCTAATTTGATTTGTTCTCGAGCTTTTTAAAGCAAATTTCATTTATAGGATGCTCAGGTCAACAGCATACACTGACTGAAAGACGCCGAAATTTGCATTTCACACCGACCCTTTTCTAGTGGAACTTCGCAATTTAAATCGAGTGATTCACTGATTTTATCAGAGCATCCCAGACCTATTGATTTAAGGTTACAGTGTACCTTCGGGGGTGTCTCCAGCATAACAGCTCTAGCGTCTTAAGATTACACTTAATATACCTAAACCCAGATATCAAATTAAAGCTTATAGAGCTGGCTATCTAAATATGGAAACCATTTACTAATGAAATGAATTGTCGAATTTTTTACGACGTCTAAATACGAACGTCCGAATCAGCTTTAAAACGCTATAACTCAAAGCGATTATTATATTTTGCTAATTTGATTTGTTCTCGGGTTTCCGGACACGAAGCGCTAAAAAAACGTGTCGGCGATTTCCCATATTCAATTGCAGTGAAAAGTTACAGAATATTTTCGAAAAGGGGAGAAAAAAATTGGAATGATCGCACGGAAATGGCTCTTGACAAAAAAGTTTTCGGAATTAAGAAATTCGCCGACACGTTTTTGTTGATTATATGTTTGCCTAGCTTCTGTCCAAATTTAAGGAAAATCGAACAAATTCCCCTTGAGTTGTAGCTCTTTAAAGTGTCCCCAACAAGCGAAAAATTAACTTTGAGAAAACGGCGCTTAAAAAAACATATCGCTCAATAAACAAACTCCGCCCACAAAAGTTATACCGTCATTTCTCCGTCAATTTTCACTATTTTTCGATAATTTTTTTTTGGATGAAAGTTCATTCTGTAAACTTTATTTTAACGCCAAAAAAAATTTTTCAATAAATTTTCGATCTGAAGGTACACTGTAACCTTAACACCAAGTTGAAACTCGTCGTCGCTTCTGTACGCATTGCGTACCTATTTTTCGATTTGTGGTACGTCTGTTAGCGTTAAGTGGCAGTCCCGCTTAAAGCGGTCCGCTCGATTTCGCGACCAAAAATAGTTTTCCTTTATTTTTTGCTGGTCAAAAGGCTTTGGTACACATGTTTGAAATACACAATTCTTTTTTTTTTTTCAAATTCTTTATTTTCGCCCTGCTACAAGCAAGAAACGAATTCAGGCCGTCTCGGCCCTTTCGACGGTACTATCCCCGGGGGGGGGGGGGGTACTCCCTATAATGGGCTATACGGGGATGCTCCGCCCGAAAGGGGTACCTTTTTGAGGCTGGAGGTATATGAAAGGGTAGAGATTTCACGAGTTGAAGTATATGAAAGGGTAGGGATTTCACGAAGAATCAGGAAAAGGCAGCGTAAACACGAGTTGAAGTACAACAAAAGTAGGGAAAACCGCCATCTAAGTGTTATAAAAAGCGCCTTTCAAAATATATCAAACAGACGCACATAAAGGCTATATGAAAGGGGTACCATTTTCAATGAAAGGTATATGAAAGGGTACCATTTTCAATGAAAGGTATATGAAAGGGGTACCTTTTCTGTCAAAAACGGTATATGAAAGGGTAGGGGTTTGGACCCTGGGGCGGAGCATCCCCGTACAAAACTTTGTTGAGTACCCCCCCGGGGGTACTATAAGAAGCAAGGGCTGACAACTGCGTAGAAAAAGTAACGCAACAATGGCATGATTGAGACCAAACCGAAAGTTTAAATGCAACTGCGGATAGGTATTTTGCCGTTATTGCGGATCGTCAGCACAGTGTAGCAACAAGTTCGAGTAACTAACCTGACTGAGTAATGTCCACTTGGTTTTAAACTCCGGATATGACCCTGTCCACGTGTACAGCTTATGCCATACACAATGAACAAAACAGTTGAGAAAATCATGCCACTGTTTCAAAACTATCTGCCAGAGAGAACATGGCCAAACCATGTGGAAAAACTGACGCAACATAACGGATGTTTCTACGTAGCGCGCCTCTCAAAAACCATCAATTTTAGTCTCCGATCACCGTCGAAACCCGGGGGGGGGGGGGGGACTCCCATATGAAAGGGGCGGGGATGCTCGTCGTCTCGCTTAGGGGTGTAAATTTCATATCCAAAACATCATCACCAATATTTGGGTATAGGGGTGCCGCTGAGGGTCTGAGACCCTGACCCTGTTTAGGACAAAAACGAAACGAAAATACCTACCCTGTGTAGAACAACACCCTCTATTTTAGGACCCTGTCTAGGACACGACTCGTACGTGGTTATTAATCTGAGCTTTAAAAAAATAGTAGACGGATCTGAAACGAAAACGACTTCACCTTCGCATGAATATGCTAATCACGACAAGGGAAGTCACCACAAGCACTACGTTAACAGGAACCATACCCTGTTTAGGACAGACTCGCGTTAAATTACCTTATTCGTACTAATTTTCGCGGGCACTTAATTTCGCGAATTTGGAACACGAATATTTCGCGAGCATTAATTTTCGCGATTTTGCAAAAAATGATAAATTTAGGGCATTTAATTTCGCGAAAATTGACAAAAGACAGACTTAGAAAACCGTTTTTTATTGAATGATCACTTAAATGACGATTGATTTGCAATCATGATTTGCAATTAGGTAATAGAAATAGCGTTCATAATCAGACTAATCAAGCAAATACTGCAAATCAATCAAATGCTAATGTATTATTGTACTTAATAAAAGTCAATTGTAAAAGTCAATTGTAAAAATATGATTTTAAATACCTATGCCATACAGTTCTGTTATAAATGCTTAACACCCTTGAAACAGAACAAAACTATAGATGAATAATAATGAAAGACAATTTCAGTATGTCTTCCGATACTGCCTTGTGCAATGTCTATATTACTGTGGTGCACTGTCTATATCTTTAAATGGGTCTTCAGACGGAGCTAAGAGCTTGTGTTGGCTAATTATAAAGAGCCTGACCTAAATGGACATTTTGATGACTGCACGAAAGATGTTTTAAAAGAGCTACATGTACAAGAAGAAGAAATGAGTGATTCGGATGAAGAAAGTGTTGAAGTAGAAGATAAAAAGACTGATGACAATTACCATGTAGCTATAAACGCAGTTAATCATTGATTAAGCAATTATAGAAGTGTATTAAATTTCGCGTGTTTAATTTTCGCGTATCCTAATTTTAGCGAGTCTTTAATTTCGCGATTTTTTACAAATCGCGAAAATCGCGAAATTAAAGCCTCGCGAAAATTAGTACGAATAAGGTATATACCCTGTTCAGGACAAAAATGCCAAAAACCATACCCTGTCCAGCGGCACGTCCCCGTATAGGTCATATAAGGGAGTACCCCCCCCGCGCCGGGTCACGCACCCCTTCTTTCACAAAATACTAAATAAGCTTATAACATGTGAGCCATAACATCTTTAACAAATGCATTACTACATCCTTGACATGACCTCGGTCAAAGTGATTGTTGACATAAAGATCATGTTCTATTTCTCATTTAATTAAAATTGAAGTTTTCCAGCCTGTGTCATTCAAAATTGATTATGCTTTTAGCAGCAAATCTTATCACTGAAAGAACAATGAACGATAGAAGAAAATCACGTTTCATTAATGTTTCATGTACAATGTAATTGCTCACTTCAAATTCTCTCTCCTCACTCTTCGGGGCGTTATGTTATGACATAAATCATCCTTTTTCCCCAACAGACTAGAGATCCCAACGGCAGATGTCTACCCTTGGTTATTGGAAACGGTCCCATCAGCATAATTCGTTGAAATATCAGATTGCAAATGATCAATATCATCCAACAAAATTGAAGGAATACTTTCCCAAATTCTGCATGTATTACAAGCAGAAAGTTTTCCACTAATTTAGGCTGCTCTATCTAGTGTAGAAACTCTCTTCTCTGCAGAATCGAGACATCTTTGTTCTAGCGCTTCGCGCTCGTGTCTCGCGCTACGCGCTCACGCCCCAAAACCCGCTTGAGTGCCCCCGACCGAGAAGAATGGCTCGTTTTAGGCGTATTTGTCTCATTCAATACAGGCCGTAAAAATCACTTCAGGCCGGATTCTCGCTATGTCATTCCGGCTATAATTTTTCGTACGGGTTTCACCCTTTTTAATCTATTAATACCAGCTACGAAAAGCGCGTGAAGCATTTCTCATAGACAAAGCAAAGACGTTAGAACCACTTGGAATCAACAGACGCAACGAACTTCATTAACTTTTTATCACTAGTCAGTTTAGTTTATCACCCGTCAAACCCTTCACCAATCATATTCATTGTTTTTGTTATTCTTTAGTTTTTTCAAAACCACTTGTATAACGGTTTTAAAGTTGTAATCATTTATAGTGCTAGCCCCTGAAGAAGCTTTGTTTTGCAAAGCGAAATATTGGGCACTATTATATTCCACTTTTATTTTATTTTATTTGCTTCTGCTTCTGCTTCTGTTTTTCTGCCGTAAGGATCAGTTTGCCGTTTTTTTTCCCTTCACTTACTATAGAAATAGGTCAGTGTCTTTCAAAACCTCTTTAAACGCTCACAAGACAATTCACCCTTCACGCTTTCCTCCCACACCGCTATATCGACGCTATAAACGAATGCCCTTTACACAAACAACCTTTTAATCAATTTATTAGCCTACACACATCCGAATTTACTTCTCCTACACCACATATTACCTTATCTACTCTCAAATCTCCATAACTTGCGATATAGATCGTGTTTTGATTGGTTATTTCCAAATCACTGCGGTCAGTTAATATTGGTGGGAGTTGGTGGGCGGAAGAGCCAGAACAATGGACTGTCTACAGGCGCTTATTTTTTTTCCTCCCCTCGTCTCGCGCTTCGCGCGAAATGCTTTGCTCGCCCCGCTTGGCTCATAAAGCGCCTGTCATGCAGGCTAGGGTCTATTAAGTCACGATTTACTAAATTACTCTTTTAAACACGGATCAATCTCTGACACACAACGTCAAGGAATTATCCGCCTGCTTTACAAGAAGAACGACAAGTTAGACTTGAAAAACTGGCAACCAATTTCTCTGTTAAACACAGATTATAACGTTTGTACTAAAGTAATCAAACATGCGTGATTCCTGACCGCAGTATTTTTAAAAGCCTTTTTCTGGTCCGGTGTGACGGAAGGTTTTGCCGGTATCGGACTAAGGAAAGCCTTTAGGGGAATCGGCGCTTGATAACGGGGGAAAACTAACTCAAATGGGCAACTCGCTTGCAAAGGAGAGCCGTCTCTCTCGGTAGGTACGGGATCAAACCACGAACTGGAACGCAACAGGAAGGCGATCAAGAAACCTGACTTGCGGATTCCTGACTTATGACTTTACGATGTAATCCAACGATGTAATCAAACGATGTAATCCAACTAACAATTGCAAACTAGGTTCTTATATACGTAAGGTACAAGTGTTCAACACAAAGGAACATAATGAAAGTGTCAAGCGAAATTCTTTGAGCTAAGCAAAAGTAAATTTCAAAATATATTTTTAACCCAAGTGTCCATTGTTCATAAAACTATTTTTAAAAGTAATCTACATTTGAAAACCCTAAAACAAAGAAGTAGCAGAAAAGCCAAGTCAGCAAGCGGCTTTTTAAGCACGTAATGGTGTCGTATCAATAGATTTGCAAGGTCGGCAAATAACTTTTTAATTGTACGGCACGTACTAGCGATGTACCATTATCGAGTTATTCACCTACAACAAAAGCTACTAAATTTAACTTCGATGAGTCAGCTAAACTATTCATACTGAAAAAACAAAATGACACCATTACTTGCCAAGTCGTTGATTAGTTAAATAAAACCGAAAAAACACCGTGAGTGCCGGACGAGACTAATTTAGAACAGTAATAACAACTATTGTGTGTACAGCTTGATACGTGAAAAATCAGCTAGACATGATAAATTTACTAACAAGGTGTCAACTTGAATAGTGGAACGAACCTAATTAAGAACGATAAATTAACTCAAGGTAAACTATTGCTCAGAAGGTAGTACATTTTAGTATGAATGAAAGCACGACCTGGTACAGTAATTGAATGCTTTTCTAAGAGGTTAAAACAATTAAGTTTGATTGTCAAAAACAAAACCCTGTTGACTTTTAGAAGATTAAATTTCGATGAATAGCACAAAAGCTTATAATAAAAGCGAATTTCGTACTAAGCAAAACCTTTCACAGCTGAATGCGGAGTAAACCAAGCTGAATTGATCCATAGGAACTTTTTTTAACAGTGAACTCTCATAACTCATAACTCTCATATAACAGTGAACTCTCATAAACTCCGAGGCGACCGACACAACAGTCATTTGTATTCCCGATTCAACTTCAGACATGTCCTCAAAAGAACCAGAGACTGTTATCATAATACTGTTACGTTTTTACAACAACGTACAATAATTCACTCACTAGTTTTCTCGTTGTTTATGTTCATATTGGCGCCAGAACAGCAACCATAACTATAGGAATTATACAAACCTCCGGTCAGGAAGTAACATTGCAGTTGTGCACGGTAGCTAAATCAACTATGACGTCTTTCCCATACTATTGCACAATCAAACCGTAATAGCAATGAATAGAAAAAAAACGCAAAGTTCATGCTATTTTGCTCTGCCATACCGCTCATATTAAAACACAAACTTTCCTGTCCCATTTAACTTTCTTAAAACGTCTCCATTAGTAAAATACACCGTGAAATTCTCAAACTACGTTTCCCATGAAAACGCATTTGACCTATTTTTACCCTTTTAACTTTACGACAAATGATTGAAACTGATAGGTAACGTGAGATATCGAAATTTAAGAAGGACTAATACCTTTGCGGTAACGTAATGTGAGATATGACAAGTTCATGACAAGTTCTGACATCCCAATACCCTTGGGAAATTAACAATAGGTCCGGGGGTGCTCCCCAAAAATTTTAGGTGCAGTATGTGACGCCCTTCTTGAAATCCTAGCCGGTTTAACCAACCATATCTTCAATGCCCTAATATAGCTTCTATAAAGAAGAAGGAAGACACCCCCCGGGACAAAAGTCCACAAAATTTTGTTAACAACTTTTGTCCCTTTTTTCGTGACTGACTCCGAAATCTCGCTTAATGCGCATGCGCATTAACGAGATAAAAATGGCGTTTTGACAGTGATTGGGGGTCTGGGGACGAGTTAAAAAGATTTAGAGGCAAATGTCACCCATTTTTTTGCCATGTCTGCTGCGCTTTCTGAGAACGAGAAAAGTAGTATTTTTCATCCTCTGGAAAACGCCAGACGTAGTTTTTATCGGGTCGGAAAACGTCAGTTTACATTTTCAGTCTGAGAACCATAACTTTGCATGTAATTGTAATCCGAAAATCCGACTTGAGTGGTATGTGCACACCGAACAGCTATTCGGCGAAACAATTCGTTGGGTCGGTACTCTTGCATGATTCTTTCAACTTGTCTCGCTCTCTTAGTGATCGCAGCAGAAAATCGATCAAATGGTTGGTTGCACAAATCTTTGCGGCACAAGTTGTAGGAACACTCTAAAACACTACGCACTACGAAACCGTCGCTTGCGAAGAACAATTCACGGTTGTATTGCTGCAAGTCGTTTCAAATAGTAGAAGCAAGTTCTACTTAGAAAGAACTTCTCGCGACTACGACAACAAAAACAATCACGAGAAATGTCCAGGAATGTCACACTTGGCTTTTAAATTAACGTAACTTGTGCTGCAACAAAATTCGTGACAAGATACCGTTAAGTTCCGAAAATAACGACCCCGCTCCAAGAAAGCGATAAAACTTGACGGTTGTTAGGTATTCCCAGGGGCTCCTGGTATTCCCTAAAGTAGCCCCTCCCCCCCCCCCCCCCCACCCCCCTCCTCCATAAGAAACGGTCCCTCGATAGCGACGAACCCAAAGGTAAATCGAAGCTCTGATAGAAACGAAAGCGAAACCTGTGGAAAGATCGCAGGACCCGGGTCGCAGGAGCGCCCTCAACAATTCACTTATACAGCTCACAATACGATCTAAGACAGCTTACCAAAGAACCCTTTACAGATGTCTCTTTTATAACGTAAATAATTGATAGAGAGGTTAAGATTGCAAAGGACAGACTTATCTGTTCGAAGATCCCTTTTCACATCTAGTATCTCTATTTTGCAAGGTTGAATCAATCCATAATGATATATGGTACACTTCTTTGCCACTGAAAGTCAGTAGCGACTCCCCGAAAGTTGCGATAGTAAAATTAAGGCTGTAATATCGCACTGATACGTACACATGTACATAACATGTATATATTCATGCCACTGATAAATTAATGGTGTTGCAAGTCATAATAGACACCTCATTGTTTTTCTAAATCTTAAATTCCGGCTCGGACATATAAAGCGTCGATGCTGCTACAAAGCCTTAGCACCTTTAGAAAACCTTCGTGAATTTGAGCTTAAAATCTTGACTAGAAGTGGAGATTAGTGAAGATGGAACTGTTTGTAATGTGGTACGGAAATTTTGTGTGTACTGACAGGAATAGCTTCCGCTGTACAAATGCCTGTATAAAACTAAAACATTCACTGACCTATATCTCGGCTTCAGCTAGCAAGGCAAGAATAACGCAAAAATGTACAAGGGTTGCTAATTATAAGGTGCTCCTTCAAGTAGTACAGAATGATGTTTTTTTTTTCTTTCTGAGCTGAAGTTAACAATTTAGAACAATTGAGATGGTCTATTATTGTCCGCATTATGTACTTTTAAATATTAACAGATATTAAACGATAACATTTGCAACTCGGGATGCTAAAGATAAGGCAAAACTGATAATGTACCCGAGGTTGAATGACTCCAAAACACTTATAGAAGCGAATGATTTACAGTCAACGTTTTTTTAAAACGATTGACTGTGGTCGTTCAACAAGTTACAACGGAATAGAACCTGTCTATCAGTCGTTCAACAACGTTCGACATGTTGAATGACCTATATCAACATGATGCACTGTTCAACATTTGTTGGACAGCCATATTGCAACATATATGCATCTGTTGATCAACAAATGTTGAACCGTGTATTATAAGCTCTTACATGTAAAACAGGGAAATCGCTTTCGGTTCGAGATCGTAGCGAGAAGTTCGAGTACGTCAAGAGCTTTGGGGTTATCAGTCAAGATTCTGAGGTGACTAATCCGATAGAAACGCGGGGCTTACCGTATTTTTATCCACTGACAATTGCAGGATTTCTACAAGATTGCTGTAGTCTTCAGTGTTGTTCAATGGAAATATTCTGGTCTATTTTCCACACCAAATTATTTATTAGCACAACAGACATTCAAATGAAAGGCTTTTCGCGTGACTGAGTTTGCAAATCACCTTGGCAACTGTCAAAACACTCGAGTTAATAATCCTATCACGTCATTAACAGATCAATTAAAAGTCTGATACGTGACTCATACGTATAATTATGTTGATAGGATAAACAAAGGTACAGTTGGTTGGTTGATTTGGTTGTGGTTGAATGCGTGTAAATATTATGGAGTTTAATTAATATTTAAAACAAAAGCGGTAGCGATATTGCGTCTGCTCGCGTGGAAATGAATCTTTCTCTTTTTAACGTACAACAGAAGTGAACTCAGAAGTGTTGCTGTCTTCAGAAAAAAAATAAGGATTAGTGACACGAGGATCTGGAAAACATGGATAGAGAAAACGAGAGATCGTCAAAAATTGGGAATGCATATATGTTTGCAAATAGGAAGAGTCGAATGCAAATTAATCCGCGTTCCACTAATACTAAAATCTAAATAATTTCAATTTTACCTTGACAGCCAAAGACTGGCCAGGGGATATTGGCGAGCAGACCGCGGTCGATACAGCAATATAAACAATATTATGTTATTGTATTTTAATAATAGAGTGATTTCAAATAACCCGTGAAACAAAATTTAACAGTCATTAAATAGTCTAAAACAAACAAAGGAAAACAATGGAATTAGTATGCAATAGTGTATTTGTCTAATTTCTATTTCATGCTATTTCACGGGGTCTGTGAAACCACTACATGTATTATAATTTTAGATTATAGTTTAATGTCCCTTTAACAGAAATTATAACAAATTTCGCATACGTTTTTTCCATGTTATGTCGCCAAATTCCATCAAATATACAACTTAATTGAATAAAAGATTCTATAGAGCAAAACAGAAGCAGAAGTTTGGAGATAAAATGCATGCAGGATCGTGCAAGAATCAGTGGAAGTGGACTGCAGCTCATCAAACTTGATTTCGTTTAATACATGCAGTTAAGAATACAATCAGAATTTTCATTCTTATGGAATTTTAACTCTTTCAGCAGTTATTTTGCCTCTCTAGTTATTAGGGATCTTAAGGCCCCGTCCACACTAATGCGTTTTCGTTTGAAAACGCATACTTTTTTATGCGTTTTTACCGATCGTCCACACTAAAACGATCAAAAACGGAGAACGAAATCGATGAAAACGAAGGTTTTCGAAAACGCTTTTCAAAGTAGATTCTTTTGAAAATGCATGTCTATCGTTTTAGTGTGGACGGCAAAAAACGGAGCTTTTCAAAAACGCAACTAGTGACGCATAGTATTGCTGACGCTATTGGAGCATGCGTATTGAACGGAAAAACGTCCGAGCAGAGCCTGGTGATGAAAACGCATCTTTGGATCATCGTTTTTCAGCTCCTAGTGTGGACGCAAATCTTTTTATCCGTTTTCGGGGAACCAAAAACGGAGGTTTTCAAGAATGCATTGGTGTGGACGGGGCCTAGTAAGCAACCACGACGGCGACGGCAGCGAGAACGGCAAAAAACAATTATAGGTTTAATGAGCGAAAACAATGCCCGGCTCTGCACGAGCGTTTTACATTTTGGTACATTTCTTTGCCGTTCCCTGCAAAACAACAACGTCAAATATTCAAATTATGGGCTTTGTGGAGAACGCAAACACACGACGGTTAATTTTCCTTTCTCCATTTGAACTGGAAAGCCATCCCTTCGGATTTAGCTCCTGGACAATCCAGGCACATGAGACAAACTAAACAAATTGGAACAACTGCAAAGTAGTTTAAAATAGCGCGAATCCTATTTTCAAGTGACGTTTTCCAGGGCGTTGCTGTCGTCGTTGCTTAAGCTCCCTAATATTCCTTTGCTTTTATCATTTTTGGAGATTTTGTCTTCGTATTTCAAGATAATAAAGGAAGCTTATAACAAGCTCCTGGCCATGATCATGAAAACGCGATATATCAGCCAGGACAGTGTTCCTTTAAGATAAAAGAGTAAGCTTAAAGCAAGCTCCTGGCCATAATCATGAAAACACAATATATCAGCCAGGACAGTGTTCCTTTAAGATAAAAGAGTAAGCTTAAAGCAAGCTCCTGGCCATAATCATGAAAACACGATATATCAGCCAGGGCAGTGTTCCTTTAAGATAATAGAGTAAGCTTATAACAAGCTCCTGGCCATAATCATGAAAACACGATATATCAGCCAGGACAGTGTTCCTTTAAGATAATAAAGTAAGCTTAAAACAAGCTCCTGGCCATAATCATGAAAACACGATATATCAGCCAAGGCAGTGTTCCTTTAAGATAATAAAGGAAGCTTAAAACAAGCTCCTGACCGTAATCATGAAAACACGATATATCAGCCAGGACAGTGTTCCTTTAAGATAATAAAGGAAGCTTAAAACAAGCTCCTGACCATAATCATGAAAACACGATATATCAGCCAGGACAGTGTTCCTTTAAGATAATAAAGTAAGCTTAAAACAAGCTCCTGGCCATAATCATGAAAACACGATATATCAGCCAGGACAGTGTTCCTTTAAGATAATAGAGTAAGCTTAAAACAAGCTCCTGGCCATAATCATGAAAACACGATATATCAGCCAGGAGAGTGTCCCTTCAAGATAATAGAGTAAGCGTAAAGCAAGCTCTTGGCCATAATCATGAAAACACGATATATCAGCCAGGACAGTGTCCCTTCAAGATAATAAAGGAAACTTAAAGCAAGCTCCTGGCCATAATCATGAAAACATGATATATCAGCCAGGACAGTGTCCTTTTAAGATAATAGAGTAAGCGTAAAGCAAGCTCCTGGCCATAATCATGAAAACACGATATATCAGCCAGGGCAGTGTTCCTTTAAGATAATAGAGTAAGCTTAAAACAAGCTCCTGGCCATAATCATGAAAACACGATATATCAGCCAGGACAGTGTTCCTTTAAGATAACAGAGTAAGCTTAAAACAAGCTCCTGGCCATAATCATGAAAACACGATATATATCAGCCAGGACAGTGTTCCTTTAAAATAATAAAGGAAGCTTAAAGCTCCTGGCCATAATCATGAAAACGCGATATATATCAGCCAGGGCAGTGTTCCTTTAAGATAATAAAGGAAGCTTAAAACAAGCTCCTGGCCATAATCATGAAAACACGATATATCAGCCAGGACAGTGTCCCTTTAAAATAATAAAGTAAGCTTAAAACAAGCTCCTGGCCATAATCATGAAAACGCGATATATCAGCCAGGGCAGTGTTCCTTTAAGATAATAGAGTAAGCTTAAAACAAGCTCCTGGCCATAATCATGAAAACACAATATATCAGCCAGGACAGTGTTCCTTTAAAATAATAAAGTAAGCTTAAAACAAGCTCCTGGCCATAATCATGAAAACGCGATATATCAGCCAGGGCAGTGTTCCTTTAAGATAATAGAGTAAGCTTAAAACAAGCTCCTGGCCATAATCATGAAAACACAATATATCAGCCAGGACAGTGTTCCTTTAAGATAATAAAGTAAGCTTAAAACAAGCTCCTGGCTATAATCATGAAAACACAATATATCAGCCAGGACAGTGTTCCTTTAAGATAATAAAGGAAGCTTAAAATAAGCTCCTGGCCATAATCATTAAAACATGATATATCAGCCAGGACAGTGTCCCTTCAAGATAATAAAAGAAGCTTAAAACAAGCTCCTGGCCATAATCATGAAAACACGATATATCAGTCAGGACAGTGTCCCTTTAAAATTCACAAAACAAACAACTGGAAAAGTTTGAAAAAAAGAAAAAAAAACAAAGCCTTTGTCCTCACCCTTTAAGTAATGTGTTTTATTACTGTAAGTTACAAAACTACTAAATTGTTTCTACAGTTGGAAATTGTGGTGGTTGTGCGGTGTCAATGTTTGAAATAATTTTACAAATGATGCAACACGTTACCATACACGCGCACTAGACTAAACGAAGCTATTTACAGAGCTCTGATACTAATAAATAACATTTAACTAATGGAGCGGTTTTCAATTGTGTTTCGCAAAACCAAAACCAAAGTAATTACTCTGGCCAATCACAACACACGCTGGCAATCCAATGAACCAATCAGAACTCGAAGCAAATGCATGAAGCCAGCGCCAAGCCGGAGCGGAAAAACGCGTGCGAGTAAAGGTGGTCAGACACGAGGGGTCATGTAGCAGGTACATGTCGCAGCGGCTGATTTCCCTTTCGTAAACGGTCGATGTGGTGTGCAAGCGCTATGATTTTTTCCCTGCTACATGACCCCGGTACACTTCCTGCTACATGCCCCTCAGTGTGTACTACACATTCAAATTTTTGTCGCTGCTACATGTCCCTGCGACATGTCCCTGCGACTTGTCCCTGCTACATGACCCCTCGTGTCTGACCACCTTAAGTCACGATTGGTTTGGGTTTTACTTGATCGCTTGAGAAAGTGGCGCACGTTTTTTTTGGCCAATCACAAAGCGTAGCAATGTTATGCCAAAGCAATAATTATTGTGAAATTACTTTCGACACTCAAATGACAACTGGTCTAAATCTTAGACTAAGTAAGAGGGCGAAAGTACAATATTTGACAAAGTTTTTAAAACTTCCATTTGTGGAAAATTGAAAAGCAAACAACACCATACAATGAAGGCAATAATGTTCACTTGAAATACTTGTTTTATATTCTACTACGAAAGCGAAAGAAGAAAATCTTCTAAAATCCGCTATTTCTTCATTTTTTTTATATATGTCTTGTTATTTGCTTTTTTTATAGTAATATTTCTACTTAATTTAATGCAACCTGTGTAATTAAGTCGTCTGTGAATACATTAAATAATAAATTAAATGATCTATGATTTAAAAATGAAACAAGAAAGAGGCTCTCGTGTGATACAGTAAAATCCCGCGAATAAGAACCAGGTCAGGAATGTATGGCGGGACTCTACCTGAATGTCATTTTCCCGCCACTTAACATGGCTTTAATGGAAATATCTCGTTCACGTTTCGAGCAATCCCAAAAACCCTTCATTCATCTCATGAATCTATGTTGTGGGATGTTTTGGAAATTTTTTGGCGATTTCAGGGTATTTTTGGGAGGAAATAGTTTTTCTCAAAGGATTTATAAAATTTAGATTAGTAAGAAATATTGAAGATTTAGTAAAGTTTTAAGGTTAGAATTTGTAGTTAATAATTAATAGACGGACACCAAGTTAGTCCACTAGCAACCTGGGGTGCTCTTGTGTGGGTATCAACTGTCTGTTAGTGTTCCAAAAATCATTTTTTTCTTCTATCCCTTCTTTAAATGTCTTCAAATTTTCTTCAAATTCAGGTAGAGTACCCCCTTAATGTCCGTATGTCTACATTATAAAGATTGATATTGTTGAGTTTGAAAACTAAGCAATAAAAATTCAAAGTTGACAAAACAGTCGGGCTAGTTAGCGGGCTAAAAACTACACCTCCATGGTATAGATTCTGATAATTTTAAAATATAGCTCCGATCCCGAAAAGTTATCGGGATTTTCTAGAAACGGGACCCAGGCGTGCGTTTCCCGAAAGTCCCGAAAAGCTGTGTTATGTGTAGAATGTTTACCAATAAAGATTCAGTTTTCGTTGATTTGAAAGCGAAGCAATAAAATCTTCGTTTACTACACAAGTTGAGCTGGTTTGCATACATACATACATATACATATACTTTTTGTTAAGGCAGGTTGATATGTGGCAACCTAAAGGCTGGTGGGGACCTTTCTAACGCCATTCGTTAAAAACTAAATTAAAAAAAAAAGCTTTCGGGCACGAAATATTTTCGGGAGTTTTGACAAACGCACGCCTGCAGGGCTCAGATGCAACTCCGATAGAACGAAACAAGCTCGGGACCACAAAACGTGTTACTGAAATGGAGATTTGCGATCTATGGGGCTTGACACTAATAGCACCAAGCTATTTGGATTTGACATTTCAATGTTTTTTTATTGGCAATGAAAACGTGGGCCAAAACTGATCAGAAGAATAAGATCATGTGAAATATAAGCATTTTTTTTTTGCGCTCAGTAATACCATAGACGATAGTCGGACAAGTGCGAACTTTGCCTTTTTTTACTATGGTCTATACATTCACGATACGGATTGCTGCCTTTGGAATAAAATATCGTTTAAACGATAATTTAGTAATTTAGTATTTTCTGAGAGAATTCTGTGATTTTCGCGGTTTTGCCTCAGGCAAATAGAATATTGTAGATTGAAGCATGTTGACACGTGTCGATATTATAGCTTGGTACTACAGAGGTTTTCAGTCGAGTGTCGTAAAACCGCCAATCAAAACAGACGAAGACAATCCAACGAACCAATCAGAGCTCGAAGCAAATACATGTAGCCGGCGCCAAGCGCGGGAAAATGCGTTCGTTTTAGACACGATTGGTTTTGGTTTTACCTCTGATTGGTTGAGAAAGTGGCGCAAGAAGGTTTAACCAATCACAAAGCCTAGCAATGCAAAACTAAAGCAATCAAGAAATTACTTACGACACTCAATTGAAAACCGCTCTGTTAGTGCCAAATTACTGTTTGTACCTCTAAATCGGAAATCTCTAATAGGCCACTCGACGTCTTACTGGTAGCCGGTTCCAAGCTTAATAGAGCAATTCTCGACCAATCAGAAGTAAAACCAAAACCAATCGTGACTTGCTCGCACGCGTTTTCCCGCGCTTGGCGCCGCCGACATGTAATTGCTTCGAGCTCTGATTGGTTCATTGGATTGTTTACGACTGCTGTGATTGGTCAGAGTAATTACTTTGGTTTTGGTTTTACCACACTCATTTGAAAACTGCTCTATTAAGTAAAAAGTTGCATTGTATTTTTAATAAATTGCATTAAAATTATTCTTGTTTTCTTTATCTTAACAGGCCTTTTTCGATATATTAAAATTGTAACTTGGCGTCGAGGCTCAGAGGAATAAAGCAAAAGAAATCAGGACTGTATCAGGTTGACGAGTGAATCATAAATTTATTTTGTTTCATTCCCCTAAGCCTGGGAGTCGAGTTACAACGTAACCGGTAGATCGAAATTGGCCTATTCATCCGTATTACGCTTCAATCGCTCTCTTTGGTTTGTCGCCAGGAGAACACTGGATCGAGAAAAGATTCATCTAACGGTACCTGTCCACCGTCAGCTTTTTGCTATCTGTGCCTGGCGCAAAAAAAAAAAAAAAATGAAAATAAATAAATAAGGGTTAGTTTCTGCGTCGGTGACGTTTCGAGCGCAGCCCTTCATCAGTCCGACAAACTGTCGCTTAACACCCACCCTAGCGTTGTTAGTTTTGACGTGTCAGTTGTGTTAGTTAGAACTCTATCCCGTGTCCGTCAGTAGCATCGTAAATAAAGTAAAGTAAGTTTATTCAAGTGAGGCCTTTAAGCTACTGTGTCCAAGCCCGAAAAAGCCTGAAAAAAAATCAGGGCTTTTCAACGGGAATCGAACCCGTGACCTTCGCGTTACCGGTGCGATGCTCTACCAACTGAGCTATCAAAGCGACATGTTGGGAGCATGGTCAAATGTGGCACGAAGTAGACTCGGCCCAAGTCTAAGTTCAGTAAACATTTATTGTCTTCAGTGGCATCGTAAATAAAGTAAAGTAAGTATATTCAAGTGAGGCCTTTACATGTAAGCTAATGTGTCCAAGCCCGAAAAAGCCTGAAAGCCTGATTTTTTTTTCAGGCTTTTTCGGGCTTGGACACTGTAGCTTAAAGGCCTCACTTGAATATACTTACTTTACTTTACTTTCATTTGAATTTAAAATGAGATTTGTCCTCGTTGCAACTCTAACAGTTAGCACTGAGGTGCACAGTGTTTTTCTCTAATTTTATCGGACCTTACAAACAGAAAGTCGACAAATTCTTACCCGTGTTCCATTGCTTTGAATTGCTGCAGATAATTGATGCTGCTAGACAACCTGGTAAATGAGGGGAAAAAAGAAGATAAAACCAGGATTAGTGATAACAATGCAAACATGCTTTAAGAAGTGACTCGAAAGTTCTGTATTGAATAAATGCTTCTTAAAATAGTCCATAAGTTATTAAACAAACAAACTAAGAGTTAAGCTTTTTCTTTCGACATAAAGTCATTTCGGAGGAGAAATAGACCTCTTTAGCTTGTACATTTTGTTTTCCCATTGTAGGTCATGTGATGTTCTCAAGGGAATTTGTTCTTTGTCTTTTCATAAATTATGCATACATATGCACGTGAAGAAAACAAAATTTAAAAGAAACAGTTCTCTAGGGTAACATCACATGACCTACATTGGGAAAACAAAATGTACAAGCTAAAGAGGTCTATTCGCTATAACAAACAAACTTTTTTGTGTCTGTACTTTTCCACGCAACTTCCTGGATGAATGAGTCGGCGATAATTTCGAACACCTGACGTCTAAAGGCTTTTAATTAAGCCTTTAAAAGTCACGTGAACGCAAGCTTTAAAATACCAACTTGTGATAAGGTTTGACTTGGAAGGCCAAACGGACTCGTAAGAATAGACGCAAATGATTTGCAAGTCACAAAAACGTTATTTCAATGCAGCCCTGAGCACGCATTCCGATCACAGTAAGCAAAACTGAAAACAACTTCTGGTCACTTGCATCTTCAAGTTTGCGTCTATACTTGCGTTTGGCCATTTGGGTGACCAAACGGTAAAAAACAATTGTGCCTGCTTGCGGACAAATTTGCGCTCGTCCAAAGTGAATGCAAGTCATCGCCAGTACACGCAAATCTGGCCAAACGAAGTCGCAAACTGTCCGAAGCTTCCAACTTGAGATAATTTGCTAGTGCGTTTGGCGAGGGTTTTAATGGTGCTGTTACATGTATCACTTTGAACAGCCAAAGACGTATTTGTTTCAAAGGAAACCTAAAAGGAATGCTGGCAAAGTTTTGGTGACAATAACTATGATATTGGTGCACTTAAACTATCAGTCTCTGACTGTGGATGATCAGGATAGAAATGATTGCACCTTGAAAATTCTAGGCTTATTTTTTCAAGTTCTTTCCCTGTATCTTTGAAAACTCGATACAAAATATTCAGTTTACAACTAACTCTTGATGCTCAAAGAACTTTTGTGTAAGAGTCATGGTATTTCCAAATAATTGCTAACACCAATTCCTTCTGACACTCCTTCTAACCACCAACCAATACTCTAAACTTCCGAAAGCAGCGACACCCCCCACCCCCCTCCCGAAAGTAACGTCAAAACTCAGTGGCAGCTAATAAATCCAGAAAGTAGCACCGCCCCCCCCCCCTCCCCCCCGGACAGTAGAAAGCCCCCTCATCCCCGAAAGTAGCGCAACGTCCCGAAACAAGCGAGCCCCAAGAAAGTAACGTCAAAACTCAGTGGCAGCTAATAAATACAAAAAGTAGCAAGTCCCCCAAAAGCAGCGACTCCCGAAAGTAGCGAGACCAAGTTTTATTTTTTAAATCATACACAACATAATCTAGACATGCGGATCCCACCGATGTTGCAGTAACATGAAACGCGACATTTTTCAACAACAATTATTGTTGCGAATTTCTGTCTTTTATTTCATTCGAAAAAAAGAGCTCGCACCAGCTTTATTTAACGGTTTTTGTTCCCCGAAAGTAAGGACCCCCAGAAAGAAGCAAGCCCCAATGGCTGCTAATTCCGAAAGTAACGAGAGTCGTTACGAGGGTCGTTACTATCGGAACTTTACGGTAAACACAATCACGTTCACAAACCACGCTATTTGGATGTCTTACCTTCCGAATGCGTTGAATAAACTCACGATTTCTGTTCTTCTTAGCTGAAACTGACTGCTCTTTTCAAACTTTCCATCGTCAAATTCGTGACCAGAGAAAAGGATTTTTAGCGCCGTACCCAGGCCTTGCACCTATGGTATTAAAAAAAAGAGAGAAATATTTGAGTGCTTGGCATTTTATCGCGTAGTTCTAACCTTCGTGACTCAGTTTCTGACTTTCTCCGTGACAAAAGAACAAAATTCCTGAAAAATTCCAAATTTCATTTTATAAAATATTGAAAAAACTAGTGGTACCATGCAAAAGTACCGCTGAAGAGGTTTCATTTGAATAGTCACACCATAGGATTTCGTCGACAGACTCAAAAGTTAGAACAAATGGTACCATGCAAAAGTACTGCTGAAGAGGTTTCATTTGAATGGTTACACCATAGGATTTCGTCCACAGACTCAAAAGTTAAAACAAATGGTACCATGCAAAAGTACTGCTGAAGAGGTTTCATTTGAATGGTCACACCATAGGATTTCAACCACAGACTCAAAAGTTAGAACAAATGGTACCATGCAAAAGTACTGCTGAAGAGGTTTCATTTGAATAGTCACACCATAGGATTTCAACCACAGACTCAAAAGTTAGAACAAATGGTACCATGCAAAAGTACTGCTGAAGAGGTTTCATTTGAATGGTCACACCATAGGATTTCATCAATAGACTCAAAAGTTAGAACAAATGGTACCATGCAAAAGTACTGCTGAAGAGGTTTCATTTGAATGGTCACACCATAGGATTTCATCCACAGACTCAAAAGTTAGAACAAATGGTACCATGCAAAAGTACTGCTGAAGAGGTTTCATTTGAATAGTCACACCATAGGATTTCATCAACAGACTCAAAAGTTAGAACAAATGCATGGTACCATGCAAAAGTACTGCTGAAGAGGTTTCAATTGAATGGTCACACCATAGGATTTCGTCGACAGACTCATGTCAAAAGTTAGAACTACACTACATGTCTCCATAATTGACTAAATTACATATATTACACTACAGAAAAACACTACAGAAAAACAGTTTGGCACGGCTTGGATAAAAATGGTAGGGTAATCGTACCCCAAAATGCAGCACGGACACCATCCGTGCTGCATTTTTGGGTACAACTATCATACGTCGTTCATACGTTCTTTTTTTCTACCGTGCCAACCACAGCGAAAATCATGTTTTGGTAGGGGGTGCTGGGCTCACGTTTTTGGTCAGCATACTAGAACTCGCCGCAGTGCGCATGCGGCACTATTCGTTTAAAAATAGGGGATAAATCGAGAAACTCATGCTCAGTAGAGACTAAATTTTGTTATTTTAAGGTAGATACGCATCAAAACGCGTGTTTCGGTTGCAAAATCCTTCTAGATCGATTTTAATATTGCTTTGGCTAACAACTCTAAATGCGAAACATCTGTAACCTTATTGTTGTTTATATTCGTTTACATCCAATTAATTATTGTTATCGCTGGATTCACGTTGTTCTTGTTACGAAACGTATTCGTATAAACAAAGCATTTACTCACTAAGTTTACAGCTGATGGAAGGAGCGAGTAAGTGAGTGAATTTTATTTAGCCACAGTTACCGATAACCCCACGTATACACGGGTTTAAAAGTAAGACTACACTACATTCACTACAGCCATTCACTAAATTCAGTAGCCGACACTAAAGCTCGATCGCTAAGCAAATAGCAAGTTATACTGGTTATATAAAACACAAAACTTGCCGGAGCAAAAATCCCACAGGAATACGCGGCGAACACAATATCAAACGGTCCTATTCATCCATGAACGCATTGCATTGTCTTGAAAACGTGGAATAGGCCATTTGCACGATGACGTCATATGACTACAACTACCAGAATCCTTCAGTTTTTTGTTTTGTATTGCAAATTAGGGCTATTGTTATTTAAACCGCACTGGGATTACAAAATTTAAATAAGAAAGGAAAAACGAAAAGAATTCTGGTAGTTGTAGTAAAATGACGCCATCGTGCAAATGTCCTATTGTACGCTGTAGTTCTCTATTTTGCTTCTCAAGTCAACACACGGAGAGATTTTAGGGCATGTATTTCATGGCTGAAGACCATATAGTCGTCGACATAAATTTAAATATGCGTGCATAAATTTGCATGCGCTAATGTGACACGAAAAAAAAAAGAAGAAATGAAAAGTCAGAGCCAGATTTACAACTCGTGTGCTCCGCCACGAGTAATTATACAACAATAATGTTCATGAAAATTAGAACGGTTTTCAGTTGAGTATCGAAAGTAATTTCGCAATTGCTTTGGTTTTGCATTGCTACGCTTTGTGATTGGCTAAAAAATCTTGCGCCACCAATCAGAAAACTAAATTCAGTCGTGACTTACTCGCACGCGTTTTCCCGCGCTTGGCGCCGGCTAGATGTATTTCCTTCGAGTTCTGATTGGTTCATTGGATTGTCTGCGTCTGTTGCGATTGACAAGAGAGATTACTTTGGTTTTGGTTTTACGACACTCAAATGAAAACCGTTCCAAAGCGGTGCTTTTCAGGGATAGCATGAGATATATGTACCTGCACTTTCCCCCACAGTCGACACTTGTCACACCCAACGCAATCCATGATGCGGGAAACGTTCCTAAAATGAAGCTTGAATTCTTCCTGAAAATTATCGACAAAAATGACGCGGATAAGACACTTAAATAATAAATAAATACTGAGGAATTTCAGTGGGAATCCACGAGGTGGCTGTTACTTCCACTACTTCCGGGTCGAATTGGAATTTGAAAATGTTGGTTTTTGTGGAGGGAGGTAAACCGGAGTACCTGGAGGAAAACCCCTGGAGCAAGGATGAGAACCAACAATAAACTCAACCCAGGGCCACATTGGTGAGAGGCGAGTGCCAGTTAAGATCAGGATTATGCCGGTCATTTACAAGGCTAAGAGCTGAATGCAAAAGGGATTTTATAAAGATGGTCGCTCACAGTTGACCAGAGAAATTCTCATGTACAACTAGCATTTGCCATTTTCTTGTTAAACCCTTGTTTAATAGCTACAGTTGAACCTTCATGTGCAACCACCTCTTCTAAGCGACCTCCTTTCCTAAGCGACTACTCTTCTAAGCGACCAATTTCCAAAATATAAAATTTGTCCCAGTCAAATCATAAACAGTCGCTGCCATTTTAGCGACAACTAGAAAATGTTTGGCCAATTATCGATTTTTTTTCTATGAAAAACAATTTATGCAATTAAAATCCTAGAATCGAAACCGGAACCTCTAGCATACTAACATCCCTCCTTCACCACTACACCACTGAGTTGATCAAGAAAAATTTAATTATAAAAGTTGCTTTTATTAATGATACGTCTAAAGGGTGACCCTATCGCTAAATCTAACCTAATCGCGAATCTAGCTTAGGTCCAATAATCGTTTTACCTAGGCCCAGTTTATCTAATGATAAGAATTTGAAAAAGAAATAAACATATTGGAAAAATAAAATAAAATGTTTGAAAAAGTGTCAAGTTAATTTCTAACAACAACGACGTTTCGGGCTTGGCCCTTCATCAGGTTGAATCTAATGATAGCCTACTATCGCCCAATCCAGGTAAAACTGGCCAGAGAGAAATGGCATCGGCCATTTCAAAAGGCTTGGTTACTAATGGTGATATAAAGGGTGACCCTATCGCTAAATCTAACCTAATCGCGAATCTAACTTAGGTCCAATAATCGTTTTACCTAGGCCCAATTTATCTAATGATAGCCTACTATCGCCCAATCCAGGCATAAATTGGCTAATGGCATCGACCATTTCAAAAGGCTTGGTTACTAATGAATATTAATGATCGCATCGACCGTTTACAAAAGGGATATCAGCATACTCCAAACCTCTCGTAAGCGACCACCTTTCTTAAGCGACCGCGACCACTTTCAACGCTGGTGAATATAATTTTTCTATTGTTTTTAACCTGTGATAAGCAACAACTCGCTCATATTAAGGATATATATATATATTTTTTTTTGTATTGCAGTAAAGTCCAATAAAACGAAAATTTTGTCGCTTGCATCAAAGGTTCAATATGATTCAATATTTTGCGCTCATAGGTGCTTTGTACTTATGACGCATTAGATCTTGAATGGTCAATCTGCCAGATATCTGGAATCCAACATTAAGTAATATCATCTATCAAAAATTCTTCAGTCATCAACTCGCTTAGAGCTATGCACCCCAGCCATCAAATCCAAGACATGTGGAGGTCGTGTTTTTTTTTTTTTTTAACCTCAGCACCTCAGTTATGGAGCTCTTTTCCAAAGTATATTAAAAGCACAGTAACTGCTACAGCATTTAAAACCAAGCTAAACACACTTTTATTTACGAAATATTTTTATTAGTTTTCATTATGTTTGTAAATACATTGGACTGTTAATCATGTAAGGCGCACTGGGACTAGAAATGCGCATTAGAAGAACCTTTATATGATTTCAAGTTAAGACCTCTGTGACCAGAACTCTCGTAAGCGGCCACCATGGCTTTGAAGAACCTTTATATGATTCAAAGTTAAGACCCTGTGGCCTGAACTTTTGTAAGCGGCCACTTTGACTTTGAAGAACCTTTATATGATTCAAAGTTAAGACCCCTGTGGCCTGAAGTCTCTTAAGCGGCCACTTTGGCTTTGAAGAACCTTCATATGATTCAAAGTTAAGACCCCTGTGGCCTGAACTCTCGTAAGCGGCCACTTTGGTTTTGCATTCGTTGGGTGGTCGCTTATGGGAGGATCAACTATAGAATCATTTTGCTGGTACCTTAAGCATCTCTGCGCTTGTTGGGTCCTTGAACATCAGTTTCTCATCAAAGGTGCTTGGACAAGTTCTGTTGAAATAAATAAAAGAGAAGCACTGTGGATGCTGAAATTTAGAATTAAGTCACTTGACCTGATCCAAATGTAACTCAGATATTGGCGAAGTCCTGCACTAGTATCAAGGAATTCATATTCAATCCACTTTCATCCTGGTCATCTGTAGTCAGAGAGACTTGTTTACAGGGTTCTCCTTATCAGGCGGTAACCGGTAAAATTTACCGCTTGAAGCAGCACTTATTACCGCTTGTAACCGCTTGCCCCCGGAACATTTTAAAGACACACAGTTTTCCCTTTACCGCTTAGCAAAAATCCCTTACCTGCTGAGCTGAAATTTAGGGAGAACCCTGGTTTATAGTTTCAGTGCACTAGAAGAGTCATTTTAAATAAAACTGGGCCACTATTTTTGGGTTTCCTTTGATGCAAATACGTCTTTTGGCTTTACAAAATGAAACAATTTAGAATATTGTTTAGACATGTAAGTGACCTTGAAAAGTCCACGTTTCTCTCAGGCTTTATGTATGCAGTCATGAAGAGGATCCGAGTAGGATCGAAATCGATATCAGCCTGAAGTGACTTTTATAGAACATCCTTTTACTTTTTTATAATTTTACAGTTTTTGTAGTTTTATAGTTTTTAAGTGCGTCGAACGTGAAAAAAGACGTGATGTCTAAACAATATTCTAAATGTTCCAACACGTTCTTGGCTTCGGCTCATGAAATTTCACTGCAAAAATGAAACAAAAAATTCGGTGACATAGCCCGTTTAGAGCGTTTTTCAACGAGTGTCGTAAAACCAAAACGAAAGCAACCACTAAATTTAAATGAATAATAAGTAACCAATTAACAACAACAATAACATAAGATGAGAAAAATTTGCATATAAAAGATGCAAACTAATAAAGAATTAGCTTTTCGCTGCTGACATTATCGTTAAGGGTAGGTCTGAGTTCCTGAATAAGTAGAGTCTCCTTAATCTTACAGTGAGTATCAGACCGACCTTTTGCCAATATCTCAGCAACCACTCTAGCCAATCACAACAGACGCAGATAATCCAATGAACCAATCAGAACACGAAACAAATACATGTAGCCGGCGTCAAGCGCGGGAAAGCGCCTTCCAAAAAGTCACGATTGGTTTTGGTTTTACTTCTGATTGGTTAATAAAGTGATTTCTTAGCCAATCACGAAGTATAGCAATGCTAAACCAAACCAATCGCGAAATTTCTTTCCATGCTCAACTGAAAACCGCTCTTAGTGCATTGGCTTGCTCGTCAGTTCGGCCATGGTTTCTGTGTCCGAAGATTTCATCTTACAGCAGTTTGTTTTCCTTACTTTGACTTCGCTAAAAGAGCTTGCACAAGCTCCCGCACGCGCACATCATCTTCAAAGTCCCCAGTGTAGAACTGTTCTTGTTCCCAGAAGGGCGCTGCCTTGGTTATGGCTCTCAGGACAACAGTGTAAGCAAAATAGAGATTTTTTAGCCACGTGGGACCTGTTGGTTAAACCGTTGAAACTGGATTAGGAAATCTGGAACAGACGCTTTTGCAATGCGTGAGTAAGAAGTACGATGAGTGTGGAGCATATGTCATGTGAGGGAGGGGGTTTGCTTTCGGTTTAGGTTACCCGGATAGCATGTCATATAAGTAAATTGACCCGAGCGGTTTGGTGGTGCGTTGGTGCATGTAGTGTAGAACAAAACAAATAAAATCAATTCAAAGATTGAATTCCCACGGATGCGTGACACATAAAAAAAACCCAAGAATTTGAAATAGAAATAAACATATTGGAAAAACAAAATTGATTTGTTTTGTGAAAGTGTCAAGCAAATTTCATCAACGACATTTCTCTGGTAGTGTAGGCTGTCTAACAGCTGAGACACTTGCTGAAGTGACAGGTTCGATTATGGGTGAGGACATTTAAAAGATTTTCCTTTTGACACTTAAAAATAATATTAAGTAAAATCCGTGTAAGAAGTTGGCAACCCAAATGCACGGAATGCAGAAAGGTGTGAATTGTGCTATTGTTGAAACCGTCCACCTCATTGGCTAAAACATGAAAATCTACCATAACTTCATCAGGCGGCGTATTTATTTATCTCTAGTTTACTAATTGATTCCGTTTTAGTGAAAACTATTGTGATTTTTAATGCAACAAAAATTCTATGTGGGGAACATGGAAAATTAGAAGTCTTTCTTGGCCATTGTTTTGGAATCTCACGATTGGATGAAATCTTGTAACACAAAAGAAACATCGCTTTAAAATAAAGTTTCAGTAAATTTTATTTCAAAACCATGTTATCCATAGGTTGACGTATTCTCAGTACGAAAATCTAAACATTCTTATGTGGGGAAAGCGAAATGCAGCAAAACAATAGAGAATTGCCTACTTCTTACACGGATTGTTACTTAAATATAAATATACATGTATTTTTAATTATTATAAGAAAAAAAGCAAGCGTTTGCCAACCAAAGTCTACGTTACGCTGGTTAAATACAACAGGCTTCAGTGAAGGGTCATTGTGCCGCCGAAAAACCAAATTTTCGCTTAGCTCATTTCCACGTTATATCGCCAAATGCCACCAAATATACAACTTAGTTGGATAAAAAGATTCTATAGAGCAAAACAAAAGCAGTAGTTTGGAGATAAAATGCAGGATTGCAAGGATTGAAGTGGATTACAGTTCACGAAATTTGATTTACATGTATTGACAGGCGGTCAGGAAATCAAACTTGCCATTCTTGCGTGAAATTGTGACTTTTTTAGTCATTATTTTGTCTGTTAAGTTCATATTTCTTTGCTTCCATCACTTTTGGCGATGTTTTCTTCCAATTTCAAGATAATAAATTATGTTTAAAGCAAGCTCCAGGCCATAATCATGAAAACACGATAATATTTCAGCCGGGACAGTGTCTACTCTGGTCTACTCTGTGTGATTGTCTCTGTGAGGAAAATGTTGTTGCTTACACTGCACTTTAGTTTGAACAACCTGAACGGGAAAGAATCGCTTTTAGAATCAAGTGTAAGTTTATAAATAACTGTCATTTGATGGTGGTAAATCTCTGGTTTTTACTTGACTGACCAGTCTCAAATTCATTACCATAATCTGAGATAAAAGAAACTGAAAATCAAACTAGTTGGAACATTTTTAAACCAAAGAAAAAATTAAACCACAACAGCTATCTATCATGGTGTCGGTTTTATCGCATCTAAATTCACATTGGACTATTAGCGCAGTTTTCAATTGAGTGTCGTAAAACCAAAACCAAAGCGATCACTCCAGCCAATCAAGACAGTCACAGACAATCCAATGAACCAATAAGAACTCGTAGCAAATACATGCAGCTGGCGCCAAGCGCGGGAAAACGCCTGCAAGTAAGCCACGATTGGTTTGGGTTTTACAGTGGAACCTTGTTAATCCGGCCATCAATGGGATATCAATGGGCCATCACTGGGCCATCACTGGGCCATCAATGGGATATCAGTGGGCCACCACTGGGTTGTCACTGGGCCATCACTGGGCCATCACTGGGCCACCAAAATGTGGCCGTATTAAAGGGGCACTGTCCCTCCGAAAAATAATAACAAAGATTTGTTTAGCTTATTCCATATTATATTGGCAAATGCTACCAAATATACAGCTAATAAAATTGGATAAAAAGATTCTATAGAGCAAAACAGAAGCAGTAGTTTGGAGATGAAGGATAGAAGTGGATTACAGTTCATCAAATTTGATTTCATGACAAGCGGTCAAGAATTCAAATTGCCATTCTTGTGGAATTTTCACGCAAGATTTTAGCCGTTATTTTGTGTTAAAAAACTAACCCCTTTATTCAATCGCTTAATAACTTTCCACACTCATTTGAATACTGCTTTATCCAATTATTATCTATAGACAGGCTGCTACCTTAGCTTTCTCACAATACATGTAATATGGGCGCAGTTCTTTCCCATTCCCATTCACCCTCTACTGAAGATGGATTTTTGTCCGGTACTTGCAAACAATACGTCACCCTGGATCCAGAGGTCCGTTCTCTGAATATCATGAGTGAAATTAACCGCATAGGTTAAAAGAAGCTCGCGAGACGGACCTCTGGTCACTCGAATATACAACCTCATTTCCATGCGAGGATCCAGTTCAGAATCTGAACTAGGTCGCTGATTGGTTACTCCTACTTGTTTCCAGACTCTACCGGGAGTTAATGATGCAACAGCAACTTCGATTGGCTGGACCAAAACAATTCGCCACGGGCGCATGAAAAACCGGTTTCCCAAAGTGAAGTCACACAAACAACAATGGCGGACGCAGATAGAGATTGTGGCTTTTTGTGATCTTTAAGAAACTCTTTAGTATCCAAATTTTCAAAATATCAGAGAACTAAAGCCAGTTCAGAAAGAAGCGCTGTTGAAATTTATTCAGCGCAAGGATGTCTTGAAGAGGTGTTGACAGGCCAGACACGACTTATTAATTCGTGTTATCGTGGAGTGTGACCGTTAGAGTTTTGTTTGAAAGAGGAAAATTTTTATCTCTATTTAATTTTTATCTCAAGCACGGAGGCGTGCTTTGGAGTTGCAGGTATTCTCGCTGAACGATTTCGCTGACCACTGGTAGGTGACAGGAAGAGAAATAGGTGTGCTGGATTAATTGCGTGCGGATATCAAGGATTCTTTGTTTGTTAAATCTCTCGCCTTTGAAAACGGTTGTATCCAGAAAGTTTACTTCTTTGTCTGAGATTAATGTTTGTTTGCAAGGACAATAAAATCTTCTTTCTCCTTTTTCTCAACACTCTACAGTGAAAAAATGTCATCGATGTATCTTTTCCACTGGAGTGGATTTGATTTGATATTTCTGTCTCGACCGCGGAATATTGTCACGTATAACGGCTCCACGTGCGTTTTAAACATGTCAGCTGTCAGATTTAATGTAAACAAAAAGACACGCGTTGGTCCCCAAGGTTTAAAACCGGTTTAGTGAGATATCCGATCCACAAATCGCATGGAAATGAGGTTGTGTACTCGAGTGCCCAGAGGTTTTTATTTTTCTCGGCGCGTTGCGCCTCGTTGTCGCGTCTTCGCCGCTCTAACTCGCCGTTTTCACTAAAAAATAAAAACCTCTGGCACCCAGGGTAACAATACGTGAACTCGATTTAAGATTTATTTACATATCGTTTGTGTATCTTGTATAAGTTTATACACAATTAAGAGCACAAGGCTGAGCTCGAGGGATGATGCAAAATACTTGTACATGGACTACGTATGGACTGCAAACGTCTATTTTTCTTTCTTCAAGGAATTAATAGTGGTCTCGAAATCCTTTTCGAATTCGCATATTCTTGATTTCACGATTCTTGAATTTCGAGCTGCGAGGATCGAGCCAAGACTGTCAACTAGCATTTGAGCGGCACTGTACATAACATGTCGAAAAAGTGAAACTTGCAATGTAGCTTTACCATACACAAACCACTAACTGAATGCAATATCACATCATACCTTCACCACTTGTAGTTGCTGGATCAAACCGTCTTTTAAACTCTTGAAGGTTGAAGCCCCATCTTGGTTTCATTAAACCATTACCTAATAAATGCAGTTTCAAAAACGTTTTAAATTTAAAGGTGATTCAAGTTGCTTTTTATAAGGTCTTATAACAAAACAAAATAAAATTTTCAGTAATCCTTCAATGTGCTTATCCGATTAGCAACAGCCACATTTTGGCTCATACATGTAAGTGAGCAAAACCAGGGAGTCAAAATATTAAAAATCTTTAAAAGTAAGGTTAATGGGATGTTCAATGGAATATACAAAGAACAAACATTGATTTGAAGTCCCCAAACACTTAGCCTGCACAACATGTGCTTTTGAGGTACACAAGCACGATGCACAAGCAACAAGCATGGAGCACGAGCTCTCATTGTTCGCGATGCGTCGCTCTCGCGCACCACAAAATGCCTGTTGTGTAGGCTACCAAACAATCTAAATGTTTTCATATCAACCCAATTATGTATTCAAGTTAAGAAGATTGCGATTTGAAATCTAGTTGAACCTCAACTTACGGGCACCTTCATAACACAATCATGACACTTTATTACACTATCAGTATCAAAATTAAAAATTATTATACATGTACATGTACATGTATATTCAAGTTGGAGAACAAAATCAGCTGACCATTGTCATGGTTTTATTGCCCACACAAGAGCCAACTTCTGATCTCGTTTAGTGGCTGGACAAGCAGAGGAAAGGTGACACCAACTTTTTAATAGTGCCACAAGAAGTGCTGCTCAACTGATTTTGTTTTTTAATTGTTTTCCGATTCAGGCCCACCTTTAAATAAGTACAGTGCGGATAAATGGATGTTAATGCTTGCATGAAGTCCAGACATCATCCGATAGAACACTCGCTTCTCAAGACACATTTCTGTAAATAAACACATGCTTTTGTTGGAAGCTTGTTGATGAATAAATTAATGTTGTCGAAAGTAATTTTGCAATTGCTTTCAGGTTTTGCATTGCTATGCTTTGTGATTGGCTAAAAAACCTCACACCACTTTCTTGATCAATCAGAAGTAAAACCAAAACCGATCATGACTTGCCTGTACGCGTATTCCCGACCTTGGCACCGCCGACATGTAATTGCTTCGAGCTCTGATTGGTTCATTGGATTGTTTACGACTGCTGTGATTGGTCAGAGTAATTACTTTGGTTTTGGTTTTACGACACTCAAATGAAAACCACTCTAAATGTACAAGTACATGTAGACTGTACTTGTACTAAATTTGAGAACTTTACCAGTAGGTTTTAACTTCCAAATCCAGGTATATACAAGTCATGTACAAGCTCTGAAACTATTTTAGAATAAAACCCCACTCTTCCTCCCCGTAAAGAAAATGAAAAAAAGGAAGACCAAAAAAAAAAAAAAACCTGGGCAAAACAAGCATTATGGAAAACTAAATCCAGCCCTTATTTTGCAAAGCCTGAGAAACACAATAAACACTGTTCAAAACAACAAAAATAATATGACACTAAATAAATGTAAAAGACTTACTTCCAACATTTTTGGAATTTACCACTCCATAGTTGTTGCCATAAGGTGATGTTGGTCTGAAAAAATAAATAAAATAAAATAAAATAATAATGTATGTAGCAGTTTTATCGCATGTGCCAAGATAAAAAATGTCACCCCTCTTACAGTGTTTGTTCCACTTGAAGATGGAACTGTTTGCATTACCAGTAAAATGTGACACAAACAAGTCAGTACACATCTATACCACTCAAAAAGCCCACGCACAGACTTTCCATTAAAATTAAGGAGTACAAGGTGTTGTTCAATGAAACATCTATACCCCTCCCAGGGAACGTTTTTAGTTTGACCACCCCCCCCCCCCCCCCGCCCCCCACCCCCACACCCCCTCCTCTGGAAATTCTAATTTACTTTCAAACTAGTCTTTCCTTTAAAACATTTGGCATTTCAGACATTGACCCGCCCCCCCCCCCACCATGTACCCAACCCTGTCAGAATGTTTTGTAGTGGTAGGCAGGGTAACAAAAGTAGTAGGCAGTAAGGGCTAGAGATGTATTTTGTTATTAGTCATGATTTGTGAACTCCAGTGTGAAGAAGACGGCAAATAATTGACTGTAGGTGGCAAAATTACCGGCTGCTGGCACATTTTGACAGGGCTGCATACCCCTTGGAATTTCCAATAACCTTTCATGGGAATGGTAACCAATGCAAGTTGATCATGATATCGTACAGAAACTACTGTAGCAAACAAAGGGATTTTAATACCTGTAGCAGAACTGGCAAATTAAATTTTAAATTTCAGGGCACCCAAGTTTAAAACAACTGAACTGGTTGTAGCTTACTTAAAACAATTCTCCTTGTAAATATTGTTCCAAATTCTTTGAGCAGAGAATCCTTCATATCCTGTGAATTTTTCAGGGTTTCGCAGCAGGTCTACATATTCCATTCCTGATGATGACTCATCTGCAAGATACAACGATTATTTTATAGTATTTTTTATAGACTGAGTAAAAATCTGAGCTTCGGTAACTGTCAGACTCATGTGCAGTCTTTCAGCCACTGCAGAAAAAAGCCCCCTACAGGTACATGTATCCAGATTTCCAGGTCCTATATGAAAACATACAGTGTACATGAAGTGTAAATGAATAAAATATTAGTGTGCGGTGTATCATACAAATACATGTACATTGTATTCACATGTACATGTAACAGACTTTAATCAGTGTAACATGATATAGTTAATGTTGAAGTGGACTGTAAAACCATGGCATCATAGACTTTTATCGGTGTAGGAACATTGTAAAAACATCTTTTTACCACAATTGTCGCTAAACTCGCCATCTGATTGGTCGACGTGAGTGGTAAATGAGAGTCCTGACAATGGTGCTGACGCTAACATCACGCGAGCTTGAAAAACACCAATCAGATTGCAAGAAAGTTATAGACAATGCTTGCTCTTTCTTTGCTGTCACGTTTTGTACCAAGACTTCGATTTTTCCTTGTGTTTTTTTCTAAATATTGTTGTAAAAAACAAATTTACACCGGTTTTCCGTGGTGTGGACTCTTATTTACCACGATTTACGTCATCACATGGTCAAAATTTGTTGCTGACTCACTCGTCTGCGCCTCGTGAGTCCACAACATTTTGACCATGTGATGACGTAAATCGTGGTAAATAAGAGTCCACACCACGGAAAACTGGTGTAAATTTGTTAAGTATATTTATTAAAAATAAATATACAGAGCATTGACACATCATAGATCCTTATAGACTGAAGCATATTAATAATAATAACTTTATTCAGGTGTCAAATGTACAAATAGCAAGTAATATATAAGTAAGGACACTTGTTCCAGCATTGTACATACATGTACACTGTAAAGGTTATTATTAGTGTACTTGGGGTCTGTTCTTTCTAAATCTACATGTACATTGTATTAACACTATGCTGATACAAGTAAACGTCTCAATGCTACAGTAATAGCATTGTTGTACTTGTAACATTACATATGTATTTACAATCATTACGTGTATGATGATTCTTCAAACATCTATTACTGACAGTGTGCAGTACATCTATAAAAAAATTATTCTCCATGCCTCTACAGTACATCTACATTATTTTGTATATTGTAATTAATACAATTCATGTACTACCACTTTATGGACTGTACATATGTACCACAGTGTCTCTAAGCCTTGTATCAAATTCTGCAGTTATTAGAATTTTCACTTCTATAATTTACATGTAGTTGCTATTTCTCTACACTCTGGGCTACAACCTCTCAAATTAAAATAATTTGAATTCTAAAACAGAGAAGTGTACAATGCTACGAAAGAAAATTATTCACTTTCAACTACATCACAAATACCGGTACATGTAGTGCCAAGTGCTGTATACGCCTGTATGAACAAGTAACTAGTAGGCAGTAATTTGTGCAATGGTACATGAACATTAGGTAAGTCTTCACAAGCCCAATGGCTTACAACTACCGAAGCTTAATCCGTTTTCTGTAGCATGAAGCAACTAAGAGTATTACTACTCCCCCCTTGGATGGGATGCTAGTCCATCGTAAGGTTACCCCCCTCCCCCCCCCCCCCCCCCCTCGCATGATGTTGCCGGGCTCATTTATACAATGGGGTGGCGAGAGACAACATGGAGCAAAGTTTCTTGTCTAAGGAAACAACACGACGGCAGAGACTAAGCTAAAACTATTGACCTTCAGGTTGAAAGTCCAATGCGCTAACCACCAGTCCACCCGACTGCGCCTCCACAAGTCATGCAATACTGGATAATATTAACTCACCATCCAGCTCGCAAAAGTTATCTTCAGCATCATCATGAGCATGCCAAGCTTCAAATGCTTGTTTGTCCTCATCACTTTAAAAAAAAAAAACAGTTTTGTGAAAAAAATAGATAATTATGGGTTGTTACCTATAGCCTAACTAGTATACAAAAAAATTTTTGTACAACTTAAAAAAATGTTGACAAATAAATGTACATGTTTGTTTGATTCCACGTATATACACATACAGTACAATGGTACAACTTGTATGTGCTTTGTTAACAAAACTGTCTATTAAATTATTAGAACCACAGCTGCAAACAATGTTTAAAAAATGCAGAGTTTTGTGAGCTTTGATCGAAGCACACATCAACAGAGTGGTCAACCACACACAATATTTTGTAGGCAAGCTCAATGTGGCATACAGCTGTAAGTACATGTATATTGAAGAAACTATTGCTTGTGTTTCAATGACAATCTGACTAAAGGTCTTACACACTTACAGTATCATAGACTGTCTCCTCAAGTCAGTTGTGCAACATTACACAGGTACACGTACATTCTGTAATAATCTCATGGTTTTTAACTCATGAATACACAAAGTTATAGCAGACATGAAAAAAAAAATTCTTCCTTCCTTCAATCCATCAGCTGTAATTTTTGTTTAGGCTTGCGCATAATTTACATGTATATTTTGTCCGTTCCAAATGCATTAGGTAGTGGTCACCTGTCTTACCCATGGGGCCGGCGTTGAAGGGGGGGAGGGTGGAGAGTTGGACGCAGAGGGTGGAGGGGAGGGGTCAGTGGAACAAAACGCAAAAGGGGGGGGGGGGGTGGAAGGTTGTTTCGTATTCACGAGTTGGCTCATGGGAGCCTTTGATTACCTTATTGTGTTATCAATTTCTCCCAAAGTATCATTGTCTGATGCCGACTGGCATGTTTCACCTTTTTTGCCCTGTTGAGATAATTATGATAAATTAATCATACAGTAATTATTATGTGAGACATGTACAGTAATACAAGTCCCTTTCGAGAGCATAATTTAGTCTGTATGCATAAAACGTGTGTCGCGTCTGCGATGTTCGCTTAATTCTGACCTGCACTGTACCTGTCATGAATGTTAACATAAAATATTGACAATCTTACATGAAAACATCAGTACTGTACCCAACATTCAATCCGTCACACCTAGCACAAAGCTACATGTAGCCATTTCTGTGGTAGAGTTATAGCTAGGTTTACATGAAGCTTAATGCATTAGAGGTAGATTCAAAACTGGATACACATTTAACCTACTGTACAGCAACGGTCAGAATTAAGTGAACTAGAACAGTCGAGTTTAATGAATTGTGTCAGCACCAAATGTCATATACGCATACATGTAGATCTGCGTATTGCATTTTAATGTGTCAAGAATGTGCATGGAGCAAAGCCCATTAGTACATGTATGTATGAACTAGCTTATTGTTTTCCTTGTTGTTGATATTTCATTGTTGTTTTGAATGGCCTCCTGCATGTTGCTTTTAGATGTGTTTAGTTGAAAGATCAGCATTGCTTTTACATGTATATACCAGGCACATATCAGCAGCATGAATCGCTAAAAAGACCTAACTACAGCATTGGCCAAACAAATATTTAGCTATTACACATGTCTTATGTTTACAGTGAACTCAGTTGATATTGGCATTTCAAAAACAATTTGTTGCTGTTTCTGAATTATCTTTTTATACTGAGCTTGTGAGCTACAGTGCTGTCACACATTGTCACATATTCATTAATTTTTTTGTTTCAGTTTTATCTGATTAGCATTTCTATGTACTTATTATAAACTCAACTTTAGTTTGTACTTTACAATTTAAATCTGAACATGACATAGGAGCAGCCGAGACATGTCTTTGAAAATCAAAACTGTTGTCGTTTTTGCTAAGCACGAAAGAAGTGCAATTGCATGAGGCGATTCACATGTAAACTTTTAACTTGCCTGCTGCTACATTTGTATTCAGACCATTTGAAGAAAAGGATTATTTAAAACAGTATGGCATTTAATATTAATAACTTTTGAAATAAAAGAGCAATTATAGTACATTTATAAGCTTTACCTTACTGTGTGATTGTGTTTTATGCAAGCTGCTCTTAAGGTTAACACTCCGACTAGCTTGCTGTTGCTCCTGTGTCAAGTTGGATTGAGTTTTAATTAATATTTTTATTTAAAAAAATGTATGAAATTGAGAAACACTGCAACATAAAATATGTTTTATTTTCAAAATGGTACAGTACAAATAACATACCACAGCTTTAATGCCCTCAGGAAGTTCTTCCTGAAATATGATAAAAATAAAGAAATTAAAATATACTGAAAAAAAATCCACCAAATAAACAATTACATACATGTACATGTACAGTGCATTGGATGAGGAAAGGCATGATGGAGAGAATAATCAAGGCTGAGGTTTGTGTTCGGCTTTGGCAGATAGCACAAACAGAGGCCTTGATAATTCTTGCTATTATGCAAAAAAAAAAAACCCAGTTAATAATAATATTAATAATATTGTTTTATTAAACATTATAAAGGACTAATTCGTCATTTCAGGCTAAACTTTGGAGCCTTTTTTACATGTATCTTTTCCCTTCACAGATTGTGAAATCTTGTAATCTCTTTCTTTCCATTGCTGTTAGTAAGGAGGCGGTGCATGGTACACTTGCATAACATCACCTACAGAACATACACCTTATTCATAAATGGCGGCCGATTTATTATTCTTTTATATTTATAATTTTAATTAGCCTCACTAGCCTCATTAACGTGTGCAAAATTCAAAAGAACTTATACTCTAAAATGAGGCTAGTGAGGCTAATTAAAATAAATACAAAAGAATAATAAATTGGCTGCCATTTATGAATAAGGTGTATTGTATGCATGTTAAAATCTGTCTGTCTGAAGATATGACATCATACATGTAGATACATGTATGACATCACAGTTGGATGGCAACATGAATTAGCTGTACGTAGATGTACTCTCAGCAGGGCTGGAAATAATTTTGGGACGTCCACCGGTCAAGATGACCAGCCAAATAAATTTTAGCTCGGTCATACGTAATTTCTGGCCGGTCAAATATACTGTAAATATAACGAATTTAATTTTCCACAAGTACACAATATGATCTCCCCCACCTCCACACACAACCAATGGCTAACTCAGTGGTAAACGTTTGTGGTAGCTTTGTTTAGCCGTTTACGGTAGTTTTACCAGCACTTTACGATAACGTTACCTCAACTTTACGATAACGTTACGATGGCTTTGCGATAACTTTACGGTAGTTTACGGCAACTTTACGATATAACGTTACGGAAACTTCTTTACGATAATGGCATGGTAGCTTTGCGATAACTACACGGTAGTTTTACGGGGACTTAACGATAACGCTGCGGTAACCGTTTACGATATCTTAACGGTAGCTTTCGTATCTACTACGGTAGTTTTACGGGAACTAAATGATAATGTTACAGTAACCGTAACCGTTTACGATAACTTTACAGTAGCTTTCATAACTATACGGTAGTTTTACGGGAACTTAACAATAACGTTACGGTACCTTTGCTATAACATAACGGTAGTTTTACGGGGACGTTACGGTAAATCTAACGTTACGGTAGCCGCTTTGCGATAATTTTACGGTAGCTTTATGGGTAACTTTATGATAACTCTGAATTACAACTTTGCGATATTTATTAAAGTGCATAGTAAACAACAGCTATTTTATTGTATTTGATTTTCTAAAGTTTTAAAAGGATCACTATGAATGTGACCGGTCAACATGACCGGCAAGACGAACGTTTGACCGGTCAAAGCCCCAATCAGGCCGGACATTGTCCGTTGACCGGCCGTTATTTCCAGCCCTGTCTCAGCCAATGAAAATAGAGATGATGAGCAAAAATTACCCAGTAATAAAAATTGAAGGTGGCTCACTTGATACAGTGGTTTGCATCACATGTTTGTAAGATATTTAGAGACGATTACACTACACATGTACATTGTACATAAGCCTGGCTGGCCCCGTTACACAAGCTGGCTTGGTTTGCCAATCATACATGTATATATGCACATGTTCATGTATTTACAAGTCTCAGCACCGTATATGAGGAGAGGCACCTTGGTTAGTCAACCTGGCTCAATTTACTGAGATACTGGCAAGATCACAGATTACATGACAACCAAGCAAGCCTTGCTACATGTAACTGGAAGGCACTTTATCATACAGATGTACAGTGTACAGGGGCCGGATTCACGAACCCTCCTAAGTTAAGATATATCCTAAGTATTGTTTCTTAACAATAGCCAATTGTTGGAATGACAATAGAGTATTGTTAAGAAACAATACTTAGGATATGTCTTACATTGTAACTTAGGAGGGCTTCGTGAATCCGGCCCCTGTACAGTAGCTGTTTTAAGTCCAGCAATTTCATAATTTTTTTCCCAAGCTTATTTTTTTGTCAAATTTCCTTGGGCAAGTACAAATTGTACATTTTTGGTGTAGTTCTGTAAGTCAATCACCCAAATGGAGAGTGCAATGTCCTTAAATTTCCAACTCTCAAATAAAGTCTCTATTTGGTCTTCATGTACTTGCGACACTGGCTTTCTGTGCACTCATGACATGTGGTTTGCAAGCTTGTCTGTCCTTGAGAAAAATGACAGACAAGTTTTCATCCTGAACCAAGTTGAATTCATCTATAAATTATTTCCATCTTGGACATGTATAAAATCATGTTCTCAATCTTGACCATGAGAACGTTAAATATAAATCCACAAAACTTGTTTTAAAACTCACCTCTTTGCATGCATCTACAGAACAGTCCTTTATTGCACATGAACCATCATCTGGCCAAAAGGGGCATGGCCTGTTTAAATTAACCTATAAAGATAACAAAATAATAATAAGACAGGGGTTTCAATAAAATTAAGAGTAGGTAAAGGTAAAGTCGCACACGGGCCACGGATGGCCCACACGGCCGGAGCTTAACCCGGTTTCTGTAGCATGAAGCAACTAGGAATATTGCTACTCCCCCCTGGATGGGATGCTAGTCCATCGCAGGGTTACCCCCAGCAGTTTGTCGCCGGTACCCATTTATACACCTGGGTGGAGAGAGACAGTGTGGAGTAAAGTTTCTTGTCTAAGGAAACAACACGACGGCAGAGACCAGGATCGAACCACCGACCTTCAGGTTGAAAGTCCGACGCGCTAACCACTAGACCACCGTGCCTCCACATATAAATGGCAATTAATTTTTATAAAATAGATGGCAGTGGCAACAAAGGGGCGGCAAAGGCTCCTTTCCTCTAGGAAACCTAGAACCTCAAAAATGGCATTTCCAGCATTCTGGGCATCAACTTCAGTGAAATTAATCGAAAAGTAGGCGGCGATAAATTAGGAAGTAGCCGGCGGAATTTGCCGGTTGCCGGCTTCTAATGAAACCTCTGATAAGATACAGGAGTATTAATGTTATCATGACATGCAATAATTAAAGACAACACTCATTTATGGGTACAAATTGGGCAGGCAATGTACTGGCAAGGCTCAGATAGAACCCACGAACCCGATAAACCCACCACATCCCTTATGCCTGAACTGTAAAGTGCCTATCAATACTGGGGTAATGTCCTGGTGCCAAGTTAACCCAGTCCAGCAGAGTCTTTCTGACAGGGCTTCAGCACTGGGCTAAGAAAACTCTCACATAATTGGGCAGGCAATGTACTGGCAAGGCTCAGATACATGTAGAACCCACGAACCCGATAAACCCACCACATTCCTTATGCCTAAACAGCAAAGTGCCTACCGACGCTGGGGTAATGTTCTGGAGTCAAGTTAACCCAGTCCAGCAAAGTCTTCCTGACGAGGCTTCAGCACTGGGCTAAGAAAACTCACATAATTTAACCAGTTTGATTGACAGCAGCCAAATGGGGAAGACAAGTACCAAATGAGGAATTACATGTGAGATGAGGCTGCAGTGGTAATTTTGTGGGTTCGAATTATTGTTGTTGCTTTCTAACATTAACTATTATTTTATGCTAAAATAATTATCATCAAAACTTAATGTACATGTAATACATGTAAATAATCTTGAGTTCACAATTTTCATTGTGCAGTACATGGTACAGTACAGTATAATTTTTTTAATTATTTTTTTTTTAAAGAAGAGAGCCCTACATGTATATATAGCCAACAACCTCTGCAGTTATGTAGATTGGAAGTATAATGTAGATGATTATTTTTTTCCATGTCTCTGTATATTTATTATAATGTCTGTTGCAACACCTACCCTAAAAAACTTGAAGAAATTTTTCTTGACCAGTTCACTTATACTTGGGTAAATTTCCTTGTTTATCTGATCCACTGTTTCTATATCACAGCAACATTCTTCAGGCTTTCCTGACAACTATTTAACAAATATAACAATATGGCATGTCAGGTAGCATTAAAGTCAGGCTACATTTTGTTCATGTACAGCTTACAAAGCCAGACTAAGATAAATTCAGTTTCTGTACAATGTAGAACTGAAAAATGGAATATTTTGTTAATTAGTTGCACACAAAAATAATGTACTTAGATATGTTGGTACTTTAATACATGTAGATAGGTTACAAGGCATGTACTATACATATACCATAAATTCCAATAGTAATGAACCCACGAAAGTAGTGACATCCCCAAAAGTAACATCAAAACTTTGTGGCTGCTATTAAAAAATCTAGATAAATGCATGTATGCTGCGCCCACCCATGTGGCAGTAACATGAAACTGGGCAGATAAATGTGGTCCTATTTTTTTATTATTGCTAAGAATTTCTGCCTTTTATTTCATTCAGAAAAATAGCTTACCAGCTTTATTTAACGGGTTTTGTTCCACCAAAGTAATGACCCCGGAAAGAAACACCTCCATAGTCCCCAAAAATAAAGACTACCGAAAGTAGTGAGCCCCAAAGGCTACTAATGCCGAAAGTAAAGAGGGTCATTACTTTACAAACTTTATGGTATGTTTTTTGGACAATGATGTATCAAGAGAATGATAGATTAGTGGCCCAAATTGAAAGCATGTGCAGTGGAGGTGGCCTAACATGTAGCTCATACAAGATGATGGGATTTGTGACTATTAAGTTTGCAGGAGCAACTTGGAGGACTGCCCATTTTGGAGGTTGCTTGAAGGGGCCGTTGACAAAACCAGGATCGGATCGGATCGGATCAACCCCCTGTAACTCACTAAATGACGAACGGTTAGGTCTAGAGCTAGATCCGATCTGATCATGGTTTTGTCAACAGCCGCTTGAAGGGGCATTCTGCAGCATTATGGACACACTACATGTAAGAACTCTTTTCTATTTCCAGTAATCTGAAAAAGTATTGAACGTTTGATGCACTCAAAGGTAGTTAGTCAAATACAACGTAGTCAGCTGTATGTTAAAATAAAAAATGTTCTCCACCCAGTCACATTGTGTAGCTTGTTTCGCATTCGTGATCAATACAAATAAGAAGTGGAATGATCCATTATGCAATGCATGTAGCTTAAAAGAAAGAGAGAGTGAGAAAAATCACAAATTTTGCGTTTGAAAAAGAAAAAATATTAACTTAATGTTTCAACCTTCTGACAAAAACCTGACAAAAATTATTTTTATTCCCTGCTCTTCTAATATCTGCTTAATTTGTTCAGCTGTCTCACGTTCAATATCTTTTTCCTTCCGCTCAAAATATTTTACAAGTTACGTATCGAAGGCAGATTGAATTTCGTGTGGTAATAAAATACAATGTAGCTGAAGCGGAAGAAGAGAAAAGTTGTCCATATAACTTATTAACAGGCGTGCGAAACAATTTGTAGCTCTACGGGGATTAAATATATTTGCACCAATAGTGATAGGCCACGGCAAAAAATAGAAAGATTACTCCATGGCTCTCGGAAAATCTTTCATGTGCTTTAATACAGACATAAAAGCATACGCATTGTTTTATTATGACAAAAATATGCCTGTGTTTTCTGCAAGATCAGAAATGCACATCAACATTTCGTCATTTAACTTAAAAAAAAGTTACTCAGCTAACGGATCGATGATTTTAAAATATAACTTAACTTAAGACCTGGTTTAATATTTCTGACAATGAAAGCTCTTCTGTTTAGCAGGTGATTTTGAGTTTTAACAATAAGCTGATGGAAGTGAAGGATGATTAACACGAATCGACAGCGGACGACATAAGCGTGTTTCCCACCAGAAATCACCAGCGATCCGAGGCGAACCGTGCGGGTACATTAGAAAATAATAACAAATATGTATAATGGCTTAAAAGTCTAACAAATCGACATTTCGTAGCCTTAGATTAAAACGAGCTTCTACTGTTGACGTTTAATACAGTTAAAAAACAAAATCAGAAAGAACCGCGTTGAAAGCCAGCTGCCAAATGCCTGCAGGCCGCGGACTTCTTCCCAGCTAGTGGTTAAACAACTATTAAAACAAGACGATGTTACAATCGCCAACTGCACTTACCTCGCAAAAACATCCTTCTGTCGACGAATCGAACGATCCAGGCTCCACAAAGTAAACC
>JAJGOT010001174.1:0-55467 GCA_022457155.1 Cladopsammia gracilis | reverse complement strand
CGGAGCGTCTTCGTCAATATTTCGGGCATTTTCGGTTTAAGCCATCGCACCTCGTGAATACTCTTCGTAAATGCATACTAATGACACTGTTCCGCCGAAATGGCAAAATGTCGCTTAACTTATTTCCACCTTATATCGACAAATGCCACAAAATATACCACTTAGTTGGATAAAAAGATCCTATAGTACAAAACAAAAGTAGTCTTTTAGAGATAAAGCACAGGATTGCAAGGATTGAAGTGGATTACAGTTTAACTTGATATCAAAGTTGCCTTTGTTTGTAGGAGAGGCATTGTCAATCGTGACATTTATCTGAAATCAAAATTCGTGCGCTATAACGGCTCAGTCTTTTTTGAGCCGCCTTACTTCGTTGCATTTGCTTAGCTAATGTTTGTAAGATGAAAAAATAAATTGTTTGTTTGTCATAACTTCTGAGACATTTGTTGGCTCCTAGGGGAAACATTGCGGAGCCTCTTCGTCAATATTTCGGGCATTTTCGGTTTTAGCCGTCGCACTTCGTGAATAGTCTTCGTAAATGCATACTGATGAGATTGTCCCACCGAAATGGCAAAATGTCGCTAAGCTTATTTTCACGTTATATCGCCAAATGGCACAAAATATACAACTTAGTTGGATAAAAAGATCCTATAGTAAAAAAAAAATAGAAGTTTGGAGACAAAGCGCAGGATTGCAGGGATTGAAGTGGATTTGAGTTTAGCTGGAAACCAAAGTTGCCTTCGCTTGCTGGAGAGGCAGTGTCAATCGTGACATTTATCTCAAACCAAAATGCGTGCGTTGTAACGGCTCAGTCTATTTTGAGCTGCTTTACTTCGTTCCATTTGCTTAGACAACGTTTATAACGTAGAAAACTAAATTGTTTGTTTGTCATAACTTAGGAGATATTTGTTGGCTCCTATGAGAAAAATTACGGAGCCTCTTCGTCAATATTAATTAGTTGTACATATTAAATTAAACATAATTTAAATTTTTGTTTGTCTTCATATTAAATTGTAATGTTTTTTATGTATTATTTAATATTTTCAATATTATTGTAGTTTATACCAGATGAAGAGCCACCTTTGTGGAAACGCTGATATTAAACCATTATTTTATTTATTGATTTATTTATTTCGGGCATTTTCGGTTTTAGCCATCGCACTTCGTGAATACTCTTCGTAAATGCATACTAATGACACTGTTCCGCCGAAGTGGCAAATTGTTGCGTAACTTATTTCCACGTTATATCGACAAATGACACAAAATGTACAATTTAGTTGGATAAAAAGATCCTATAGTACAAAACAAATGTAGTCTTTTAGAGATAAAGCGTAGGATTGAAAAGATTGAAGTGGATTACAGTTTAGCTTGATATCAAAGTTGCCTTTGATTGCAGGAGAGGCATTGTCAATCGTGACATTTATCTGAAAGTAAAATGCGTGCGTTTTAACGGCTCCGTCTATTTAGGGCCGCTTAACTTTGTTGCATTTGCTTAGCTAATGTTTGTAAGATGGAAAAATCAATTGTTTGTTTGTTATAACTTATGAGAAATTTGTTCGCTCGTAGGAGAAAAATTACGGAGCCTCTTCGTAAATATTTGGGGAATTTTCGGTTTTAGCCATCGCACTTCGTGAATAGTCTTCGTAAATACATACTGATGAGATTGTCCGACCGAAATGGCAAAATGTCGCTATGGTTATTTCCATGTTATATCGCCAAATGGCACAAAATATACATCTTACTTGGATAAGTAAAAACTATAGTACAAAACAAATGTAGTCTTTTAGAGATAAAGCGCAGGATTGCAAGGATTGAAGTGGATTACAGTTTTGCTGGAAATCAAAGTTGCCTTTGTTTGCTGTAGAGGCAGTGTCAATCGTCGCATTTATCTTAAACCAAAATGCGTGCGTTATAACGGCTCAGTTTATTTTGAGCTTCTTTACTTCGTTGCATTTGCTAAGTTAATGTTTGTAAGGTGGAAAAATAAATTGTTTGTTTGTCATAACTTAACAGTCATTTGTTGGCTCCTAGGAGAACAATTACGGAGCCCTTCGTCAACATTTCGGGCATTTTCGGTTTTAGCCATCGCACTTCGTGAATACTCTTCGTAAATGCATACTAATGACACTGTTTCGCCGAAATGGCAAAATGTCGCTTAGCTTATTTCCACTATATATCGCCAAATGGCACAAAATATACAACTTAGTTGGATAAAAAGATCCTATGGTACAAAATAAAAGTAGTGGTTTGGAGATAAAGCGCAGGATTGCAAGGATTCAAGAGGATTACAGTTTAGCTTGAAATGAAAGTTGAATTTGTTTGCTGTAGAGGCAGTGTCTACGTCGCTCTTATCTGAAACCAAAATGCGTTTTTATAGCGGCTCTGTCTTTTTTAGCTGCTTTACTTCGTTGTATTTGGTAAGTTCATGTTTGTAAGATGTAAAAAAAAATTGTTTGTCATAACTTATGAGTCATTTGTTGGCTCCTAGGAGAAAAATTACGGAGCCTCTTCGTCAATATTTCAGGCATTTTCGGTTTTAGCCATCGCACTTCGTGAATAGTCTTCGTAAATGCATACTGATGAGATTGTCCCACCGAAATGGCAAAATGTCCCTAAGCTTATTTCAACGTTATATCGCCAAATGGCACAAAATATACAAATTAGTTGGATAAAAAGATCCTATAGTACAAAATAGAAGTAGTAGTTGGAGATAAAGCGCAAGATTGCAAGGATTCAAGAGGATTACAGTTTAGCTTAAAATGAAAGTTGCCTTTGTTTGCAGGAGAGGCAGTGTCAATCGTGACATTTATCTGAAACCAGAATGCGTACGTTATAACGGCTCAGTCTATTTTGTGCTGCTTTACATCGTTCCATTTGCTTAGTCAATGTTTGTAAGATAGAAAGCTAAAAGGTTTGCTTGTCATAACTTATGAGTCATTTGTTGGCTCCTAGGAGTAAAATTACGGAGCCTCTTCGTCAATATTTGGCGCATTATCGGTTTTAGCCGTCGCACGTCGTGAATACTCTTCGTAAATGCATAGTAATGACACTGTCCCGCTAAAATGACAAAATGTTCGTTAGCTTATTTCCACGTTCTATCGCCAAATGGCACAAAATATACAACTTGGGGATAAAAATATCTCAAAGTACAAAACGAAAGAAGTAGTTTATTGCTAAATCGCAGGATTGCAAGGATTCAAGAGGATAACAGTTTAGCTTGAAATGAAAGTTGCCTTTGTTTGCAGGAGAAGCAGTGTCAATCGTGACATTTACCTGAAACCAGAATGCGTACGTTATAACGTCTCAGTCTATTTTGAGCTGCTTTACTTCGTTGCATTTGCTTAGTCAATGTTTGTAAGATAGAAAGCTAAAAGGTTTGCTTGTCATAACTTATGAGTCATTTATTGGCTCCTAGGTGTAAAATTACGGAGCCTTTTCGACCATTTTTCGGGAAATTTCGGTTTTAGCCTCGCACTTCATGAATACTCTTCGTAAATGCATAGTAATGACACTGTCCCGCCGCAATGGCAAAGTGTCGCTTAACTTATTTCCAAGTTATATCGCAAAATGGCACAAAATATACAACTTCGTTGGATAAAAAGGTCCTATAGTACAAAATAAAAATAGAATATTAGAGATAAAGGGCAGGATTGCAAGGATTGAAGTGGATTACAGTTTAGATGGAAATCAAAGTTGCCTTGTTTGCTGGAGAGGCAGTGTTAATCAGGACATTTATCTGAACCCAGAATGCGTACGTTATAACGGCTCAGTCTATTTGGAGCTGCTTTACTTCGTTCCATTTGCTTAGTCAATGTTTGTAAGATAAAAAGCTAAAAGGTTTGCTTGTCATAACTTATGGGTCATTTGTTGGCTCCTTGGCGAAAAGTTACGGAGCCTCTTCGGCAATTTTTCGTTAATTTTTCGGTTTTAGCCTCGCACTTCGTGAATACTCTTCGTAAATGCATATTAATGACAATGTCCCGCAGAAATGGCAAAATGTCGCTTAGCTTATTTCCACTATATATCGCCAAATGGCACAAAATATACAACTTAGTTGGATAAAAAGATCTATGGTACAAAATAAAAGTAGTAGTTTGGAGATAAAGCGCACGATTGCAAGGATTCAAGAGGATTACAGTTTAGCTTGAAATGAAAGTTGAATTTGTTTGCTGTAGAGGCAGTGTCTACGTCGCTCTTATCTGAAACCAAAATGCGTTTGTTTTAGCGGCTCTGTCTTTTTCAGCTGCTTTACTTCGTTGTATTTGGTAAGTTCTTGTTTGTAAGATGTAAGAAAAAAATTGTTTGTCATAACTTATGAGTCATTTGTTGGCTCCTAGGAGAAAAATTACGGAGCCTCTTCGTCAATATTTCAGGCATTTTCGGTTTTAGCCATCGCACTTCGTGAATAGTCTTCGTAAATGCATACTGATGAGATTGTCCCACCGAAATGGCAAAATGTCGCTAAGCTTATTTCAACGTTATATCGCCAAATGGCACAAAATATACAAATTAGTTGGATAAAAATATTCCATAGTACAAAATAAAAGTAGTCTTTCAGAGATAAAGCGCAGGATTGCAAGGATTGAAGTGGATTACAGTTTTGCTGGAAATCAAAGTTGCCTTTGTTTGCTGTAGAGGCAGAGTCAATCGTCGCATTTATCTGAAACCAAAATGCGTGCGTTATAACGGCTCAGTTTGTTTTCAGCTTCTTTACTTCGTTGCATTTGTTAAGTTAATGTTTGTAAGGTGGAAAAATAAATTGTTTGTTTGTCATAACTTATGAGTCATTTGTTGGCTCCTAGGAGAAAAATCACGGAGCGTCTTCGTCAATATTTCGGGCATTTTCGGTTTAAGCCATCGCACCTCGTGAATACTCTTCGTAAATGCATACTAATGACACTGTTCCGCCGAAATGGCAATTTGTGGCTTAGCTTATTTCCACTTTACATCGCCAAATGGCACAAAATGTACAACTTAGTTGGGTAAAAATATTCCATAGTACAAAACAAACGTAGTCTTTTAGAGTTAAAGCGCAGGATTGCAAGGATTGAAGTGGATTACAGTTTTGCTGGTAATCAAAGTTGCCTTTGTTTGCTGGAGAGGCAGTGTCAATCGTGACATTTATCTGAAACCAAAATGCGTGCGTTTTAACGGCTCAGTCTATATTTAGCTGCTTTACTTCATTCGATTTGCTAAGTTAATGTTTGTAAGATGGAAAAAAAACTGTTTGTTTGTCATAACTTAACAGTCATTTGTTGGCTCCTAGGAGAACAATTACGGAGCCCTTTCGTCGACATTTCGGGCATTTTCGGTTTTAGCCATCGCACTTCGTGAATACTCTTCGTAAATGCATACTAATGACACTGTTTCGCCGAAATGGCAAAATGTCGCTTAGCTTATTTCCACGTTATATCGCCAAATGGCACAAAATATACAACTTGGTTGGATAAAAATATCTCAAAGTACAAAACAAAAGAAGTGGTTTATTGCTAAATCGCAGGATTGCAAGGATTGAAGTGGATTACAGTTTAGCTGGAAATCAAGGTTTTCTTTGTTTGCTGGAGAGGCAGTGTCAATCGTGAAATTTATCTGAAACCAGAATGCGTGCGTTATAACGGCTCAGTCTATTTTGAGCTGCTTTACTTCATTCCATTTGCTTAGTCAATGTTTTGTAAGATAGAGAGCTAAACGGTTTCCATGTCATAACTTATGAGTAAATTGTTGGCTCCCAGTAGAAAAATTACGGAGCCTCTTCGTCCATGTTTCGTTAACTTTCGGTCTTAGCCTCGCACTTCGTGAATACTCTTCGTGAATGCATACTAATGACACTGTTCCGCCGAAATGGCAATTTGTGGCTTAGCTTATTTCCACTTTACATCGCCAAATGGCACAAAATATACAACTTGGTTGGATAAAAATATTCCATAGTACAAAATAAAAGTAGTCTTTTAGAGATAAAGCGCAGGATTGCAAGGATTGAAGTGGATTACAGTTTTGCTGGAAATCAAAGTTGCCTTTGTTTGCTGTAGAGGCAGAGTCAATCGTCACATTTATCTGAAACCAAAATGCGTGCGTTATAACGGCTCAGTTTGTTTTCAGCTTCTTTACTTCGTTGCATTTGTTAAGTTAATGTTTGTAAGGTGGAAAAATAAATTGTTTGTTTGTCATAACTTATGAGTCATTTGTTGGCTCCTAGGAGAAAAATCACGGAGCGTCTTCGTCAATGTTTCGGGCATTTTCGGTTTAAGCCATCGCACCTCGTGAATACTCTTCGTAAATGCATACTAATGACACTGTTCCGCCGAAATGGCAAAATGTCGCTTAACTTATTTCCACCTTATATCGACAAATGCCACAAAATATACCACTTAGTTGGATAAAAAGATCCTATAGTACAAAACAAAAGTAGTCTTTTAGAGATAAAGCACAGGATTGCAAGGATTGAAGTGGATTACAGTTTAACTTGATATCAAAGTTGCCTTTGTTTGTAGGAGAGGCATTGTCAATCGTGACATTTATCTGAAATCAAAATTCGTGCGCTATAACGGCTCAGTCTTTTTTGAGCCGCCTACTTCGTTGCATTTGCTTAGCTAATGTTTGTAAGATGAAAAAATAAATTGTTTGTTTGTCATAACTTCTGAGACATTTGTTGGCTCCTAGGGGAAACATTGCGGAGCCTCTTCGTCAATATTTCGGGCATTTTCGGTTTTAGCCGTCGCACTTCGTCATAGTCTTCGTAAATGCATACTGATGAGATTGTCCCACCGAAATGGCAAAATGTCGCTAAGCTTATTTTCACGTTATATCACCAAATGGCACAAAATATACAACTTAGTTGGATAAAAAGATCCTATAGTATAAAATAAAAAAAGTTTGGAGACAAAGCGCAGGATTGCAGGGATTGAAGTGGATTTGAGTTTAGCTGGAAACCAAAGTTGCCTTCGCTTGCTGGAGAGGCAGTGTCAATCGTGACATTTATCTCAAACCAAAATGCGTGCGTTGTAACGGCTCAGTCTATTTTGAGCTGCTTTACTTCGTTCCATTTGCTTAGACAAGGTTTATAACGTAGAAAACTAAATTGTTTGTTTGTCATAACTTAGGAGATATTTGTTGGCTCCTATGAGAAAAATTACGGAGCCTCTTCGTCAATATTAATTAGTTGTACATATTAAATTAAACATAATTTAAATTTTTGTTTGTCTTCATATTAAATTGTAATGTTTTTTATGTATTATTTAATATTTTCAATATTATTGTAGTTTATACCAGATGAAGAGCCACCTTTGTGGAAACGCTGATATTAAACCATTATTTTATTTATTGATTTATTTATTTCGGGCATTTTCGGTTTTAGCCATCGCACTTCGTGAATACTCTTCGTAAATGCATACTAATGACACTGTTCCGCCGAAGTGGCAAATTGTTGCGTAACTTATTTCCACGTTATATCGACAAATGACACAAAATGTACAATTTAGTTGGATAAAAAGATCCTATAGTACAAAACAAATGTAGTCTTTTACAGATAAAGCGTAGGATTGAAAAGATTGAAGTGGATTACAGTTTAGCTTGATATCAAGGTTGCCTTTGATTGCAGGAGAGGCATTGTCAATCGTGACATTTATCTGAAAGTAAAATGCGTGCGTTTTAACGGCTCCGTCTATTTAGGGCCGCTTAACTTTGTTGCATTTGCTTAGCTAATGTTTGTAAGATGGAAAAATCAATTGTTTGTTTGTTATCACTTATGAGAAATTTGTTCGCTCGTAGGAGAAAAATTACGGAGCCTCTTCGTAAATATTTCGGGAATTTTCGGTTTTAGCCAGCGCACTTCGTGAATAGTCTTCGTAAATGCATACTGATGAGATTGTCCGACCGAAATGGCAAAATGTCGCTATGGTTATTTCCATGTTATATCGCCAAATGGCACAAAATATACATCTTACTTGGATAAAAAGATCCTATAATACAAAACAAATGTAGTCTTTTAGAGATAAAGCGCAGGATTGCAAGATTGAAGTGGATTACAGTTTTGCTGGAAATCAAAGTTGCCTTTGTTTGCTGTAGAGGCAGTGTCAATCGTCGCATTTATCTTAAACCAAAATGCGTGCGTTATAACGGCTCAGTTTATTTTGACTTTCTTTACTTCGTTGCATTTGCTAAGTTAATGTTTGTAAGGTGGAAAAATAAATTGTTTGTTTGTCATAACTTATGAGTCATTTGTTGGCTCCTAGGAGAAAAATCACGGAGCGTCTTCGTCAATATTTCGGCCATTTTCGGTTTAAGCCATCGCACCTCGTGAATACTCTTCGTAAATGCATACTAATGACACTGTTCCGCCGAAATGGCAAAATGTCGCTTAACTTATTTCCACCTTATATCGACAAATGCCACAAAATATACCACTTAGTTGGATAAAAAGATCCTATAGTACAAAACAAATGTAGTCTTTTAGAGATAACGCGCAGGATTGCAAGGATTGAAGTGGATTACAGTTTAGATGGAAATCAAAGTTGCCTTTGTTGGCTGGAGAGGCAGTGTTATCTGAAACCAAAATGCGTGCGTTTTAACGGCTCAGTCTATATTTAGCTGCTTTACTTCATTCGATTTGTTAAGTTAATGTTTGTAAGGTGGAAAAATAAATTGTTTGTTTATCATAACTTAACAGTCATTTTTGGCTCCTAGGAGAACAATTACGGAGCAACTTCGTCAACATTTCGGGCATTTTCGGTTTTAGCCATCGCACTTCGTGAATACTCTTCGTAAATGCATACTAATGACACTGTTCCGCCGAAATGGCAAAATGTCGCTTAACTTATTTCCACCTTATATCGACAAATGCCACAAAATATACCACTTAGTTGGATAAAAAGATCCTATAGTACAAAACAAATGTAGTCTTTTAGAGATAAAGCGCAGGATTGCAAGGATTGAAGTGGATTACAGTTTAGATGGAAATCAAAGTTGCCTTTGTTGGCTGGAGAGGCAGTGTTATCTGAAACCAAAATGCGTGCGTTTTAACGGCTCAGTCTATATTTAGCTGCTTTACTTCATTCGATTTGCTAAGTTAATGTTTGTAAGGTGGAAAAATAAATTGTTTGTTTATCATAACTTAACAGTCATTTGTTGGCTCCTAGGAGAACAATTACGGAGCAACTTCGTCAACATTTCGGGCATTTTCGGTTTTAGCCATCGCACTTCGTGAATACTCTTCGTAAATGCATACTAATGACACTGTTTCGCCGAAATGGCAAAATGTCGCTTAGCTTATTTCCACGTTATATCGCCAAATGGCACAAAATATACAACTTGGTTGGATAAAAATATCTCAAAGTACAAAACAAAAGAAGTGGTTTATTGCTAAATCGCAGGATTGCAAGGATTGAAGTGGATTACAGTTTAGCTGGAAATCAAGGTTTTCTTTGTTTGCTGGAGAGGCAGTGTCAATCGTGAAATTTATCTGAAACCAGAATGCGTGCGTTATAACGGCTCAGTCTATTTTGAGCTGCTTTACTTCATTCCATTTGCTTAGTCAATGTTTTGTAAGATAGAGAGCTAAACGGTTTCCATGTCATAACTTATGAGTAAATTGTTGGCTCCCAGTAGAAAAATTACGGAGCCTCTTCGTCCATGTTTCGTTAACTTTCGGTCTTAGCCTCGCACTTCGTGAATACTCTTCGTGAATGCATACTAATGACACTGTTCCGCCGAAATGGCAATTTGTGGCTTAGCTTATTTCCACTTTACATCGCCAAATGGCACAAAATATACAACTTTGTTGGATAAAAAGGTCCTATAGTACAAAATAAAAATAGAAGATTAGAGATAAAGCGCAGGATTGCAAGGATTGAAGTGGATTACAGTTTTGCTGGAGATCAAAGTTGCCTTTGGTTGCTGTAGAGGCAGAGTCAATCGTCGCATTTATCTGAAACCAAAATGCGTGCGTTATAACGGCTCAGTTTGTTTTCAGCTTCTTTACTTCGTTGCATTTGTTAAGTTAATGTTTGTAAGGTGGAAAAATAAATTGTTTGTTTGTCATAACTTATGAGTCATTTGTTGGCTCCTAGGAGAAAAATCACGGAGCGTCTTCGTTAATATTTCGGGCATTTTCGGTTTAAGCCATCGCACTTCGTCAATACTCTTCGTAAATGCATACTAATGACACTGTTCCGCCGAAATGGCAAAATGTCGCTTAACTTATTTCCACCTTATATCGACAAATGCCACAAAATATACAACTTCGTTGGATAAAAAGATCCTATAGTACAAAATAGAAGTAGTAGTTGGAGATAAAGCGCAAGATTGCAAGGATTCAAGAGGATTACAGTTTAGCTTAAAATAAAAGTTGCCTTTGTTTGCAGGAGAGGCAGTGTCAATCGTGACATTTATCTGAAACCAGAATGCGTACGTTATAACGGCTCAGTCTATTTTGTGCTGCTTTACATCGTTCCATTTGCTTAGTCATTGTTTGTAAGATAGAAAGCTAAAAGGTTTGCTTGTCATAACTTATGAGTCATTTGTTGGCTCCTAGGAGTAAAATTACGGAGCCTTTTGGGCCATTTTTCGGGAAATTTCGGTTTTAGCCTCGCACTTCGTGAATACTTTTCGTAAATGCATAGTAATGACGCTATCCCGCCGCAATGGCAAAGTGTCGCTTAACTTATTTCCAAGTTATATCGCAAAATGGCAAAAAATATACAACTTTGTTGGATAAAAAGATCGTATAGTAAAAAATAAAAATAGAATATTAGAGATAAAGGGCAGGATTGCAAGGATTGAAGTGGATTACAGTTTAGATGGAAATCAAAGTTGTCTTTGTTTGCTGGAGAGGCAGTGTCAATCAGGACATTTATCTGAAACCAGAATGCGTACGTTATAACGGCTCAGTCTATTTGGAGCTGCTTTACTTCGTTCCATTTGCTAAGTTAATGTTTGTAACATGGAAAAATAAATTGTTTGTTTGTCATAACTTCTGAGACATTTGTTGGCCTCTTGGGGAAACATTACGGAGCCTCTTCGTAAATATATCGGGCATTTTCGGTTTTAGCCGTCGCACTTCGTGAATAGTCTTCGTAAATGCATACTGATGAGATTGTCCCACCGAAATGGCAAAATGTCGCTAAGCTTATTTCCACGTTATATCGCCAAATGGCACAAAATATACAACTTAGTTGGATAAAAAGATCCTATAGTACAAAATAAAAGTAGAAGTTTGGAGACAATGCGCAGCATTGCAAGGATTGAAGTGGATTACAGTTAACCTGGAAACCAAAGTTGCCTTCGTTTGCTGGAGAGGCAGTGTCAATCGTGACATTTATCTCAAACCAAAATGCGTGCGTTTTAACCGCTCAGTCTATTTTGAGCTGCTTTACTTCGTTCTATTTGCTTAGACAACGTTTGTAACGTAGAAAACTAAATTATTTGTTTGTGATAACTTAGGAGATATTTGTTGGCTCCTAGGAGAAAAATTACGGAGCCTCTTCGTCAATATTTCGGGCATTATCGGTTTTAGCCGTCGCACGTCGTGAATACTTTTCGTAAATGCATAGAAATGACACTGTCCCGCCAAAATGACAAAATGTCGCTTAGCTTATTTCCACGTTCTATCGGCAAATGGCCCAGAATATACAACTTGGTTGGATAAACATTTTCTCAAAGTACAAAACAAAAGAAGTAGTTTATTGCTAAATCGCAGGATTGCAAGAATTGAAGTGGATTACAGTTTAGCTGGAAATCAAGGTTTTCTTTGTTTGCTGGAGAGGCAAATTTCGGAGCCTCTTTGTCCATGTTTCGATAATTTTCGGTTTTAGCCTCGCACTTCGTGAATACTCTTCGTAAATGCATGTTGATGACAATGTATCGCCGAAATGGCAATTTGTGGCTTAGCTTATTTCCACTTTACATCGCCAAATGGCACAAAATATACAACTTGGTTGGATAAAAAGATTCCATAGTACAAAATAAAAGTAGTCTTTTAGGTCTCAAAAAAATGTTTTTTCATAGCCATTTTCAATGATGTCATAATGACGTCACAATGAGACATCGACACTGTCAATCTACTAACCTTATAATTTCGTACTATCTGCTAAATTTGAAGTCTAAAGCGGTAATTCTTTAGGAGTTATGATGGGGTACGTTTTAAGACATATCAGTGTCCGTACATGAAGCTGGTCATCACAGAAGGGACAAGCCATGGAGCGGTGAGTACATGCTCTTTTGTGCTCCGCATTTGTACTCTATTTAGACCTTTTTAAGACTGTGCACGACCAAACCAACTATCAGAACTATGACATAAGGACCTAGTCCTACTCTAGGAAGCTATTTTCCCAACCGAAAGTGTTTGCTGTTGCGTAGTCAGCAGTTTATCTTTAGATATTTAACCCTCCCCTCAAAAATCACTTTATGGCTTTTAGAGACAAAGGACGATGGTTTATCTATACTTCTATGATAGATGTAGTTGATACGGCAGGAAAGGAACACTTTGGTGTAAGTTTTGCGTGAATTCATCATTGTGCTCAGGAGTAATTAATAACTGAATAATTAATTCGCTGCAAATTTCAGCCGTTAATAACATCGTCAGATCTTGTGTTTATGGCAGTGTTTATAGCAATCGAGTTAGATCCCAAAGTGATCTAACCGTGTGGCTAAAGTCAAGGAAACAGCTTCTAAAACGTGCGAATTATTAACAGTTGAATTTTGTCCAATATGGCGGACCCAAAAGTGCGTCAAACATGCAAACGAGGCTATACTTTGAACAACGACTTTAATAGTATTTGCCAATACACTCGACGTTATTATCGGCTCAACAGTTTGTTTCTAGCCTTGTTTACAAGTTTTTCAAACATGGACACGAGGCTACAATTTGATCGTTAATATCTCTAAGGGGATTACATCAAACAAATTCAAATTTGCAGGATATATAGCATGTCTTTAATACTATCTGCGAATGCACTCGGTTTTAATATCGGATCAACCTTATGCTTCTAGTTCAAAACCTCGTACACATGCGAAAACACCTCAACAGAAGCTAATATAATATAATATAATATAATATAATATAATATAATATAATATATATGATATGATATGACATGACATGACATGATATGATATGATATGATATGATATGATATGATATGATATGATATGATATGATATGATATGATATGATATGATATGATATGATATGATATGATATGATATGATATGATATGATATGATATAATATAATATAATATCATGCTTATAATGGTGACGAAGCAGCGATGGATGTCTTGAAGGTAAAAAGACAGAGTACCGTACAACAAGGACAAAGACCTTAACTGGAACACGTTTCGCTCCGATTATCGCCACTGTGCAGTTCTTTACCAAGCAGCGGATGCTTTGGGCCTTGAAATGCTACAAAGGTGCGCCTAACGGGCCTTGGGGTGCATGTCCTGGATCTCTCAGCAACGAGATATTGATGACCTAGCCTCGAGGGTGCTACAAAGGTGCGCCAAACGGGCCTTGGGGTTCATGTCGATGATCTCTCAACAATGAGAGACTGGGGACTGGGACGAGAAATGGCGGCGTAAAGAAGCTTTCTCTTCCCGCTCGCTTCTCAGCAAGAATTCTACTCAATAGATGGCCGCTACTATAACTAATTTCATTGGTAGGCGTAGAAACAGATCCTCTGGCAACTCTAGCGACGGAAACGGGAGCTCACCGGATTATAAAAAGCCAAAAACCTCTGCCGAGGGCATCGATAACAGCAACATTTCTAGTAGCGAAGAGTTCAACGATGAAGTCATGACTGCTCTTGAAATGACTGCAGATATAAATGGCAAATTTCAAATGATCCTAAACAAGCTGAACAAGCTCGATGAAATTGAAACTTCAGTGAAGAATATTGAATCCACTCTTAATGCTCTAGAGGAAAGGACGAGAAAACTCGAGGACTTTCAGGACACCGCCTCGCAAGACATAAATGAGATAAAACGAGATGTAGCTCTACAGAAGGGAAATGTACAGCAGCGCAACAAGCTATCGATAAACACAGCAATCTGTTGGCAGACCTACAAAGAAAAGAAAAGGAGATTCAAGTACAAATGGAGGCGCTACACACGAAAGATCTTTATCTGGAAGCATACTCTAGGAGAGAAAATATAAAGTTCACGAACATCAGGGAGGTCACTTCACCGTCTGGAGAACGCGAAGACACCGAAGAAGTATTAAGAAACTTTCTAGAGAACGAACTTGGTCTACGAGATGCAAGATCGGTAGAAATACAGCGAGTGCATCGACTAGGCAAAAGAAGGAGCGACTCTAGTCCACGTCCGATATTAGCAAGATTTTTGCGATATAGAGATTGTGAAAGCATTCTGGCTCTAGGGCATCGCCTTCGTGATAGTGATTACCAGATGTTCCAGGATCTACCAGTAGAGATCATAAAGCGAAGAAAAGATCAAATGGCTACTCTGAAGAAAGCAAAACAACATAAGATTCCAGCCTCGTTCAGTAGAGCGGAGCCTGACAAGCTGTATATCCGAGGCAAGATGTGGCCACCAGGGAAAACTCTTGAACTACATGCAACAGATGAGTAATTGAAGGCTTTTCTGACAATTGACTTTTTGAATGTTATAGGCGAGTCGGGAAGAGCGAAGTGGAATAACTACCCCTGTAGACTTTTCCAAAAGCTACCTTCCTTCCCAACGCTATTAGGTTTTATTATTATTATTTTATTATTACTATTATTATTATTATTATTATTATTATTTGTTATCTTTTTTTTGTTGTTGTCCTTTCTGCTATTGATGTTTTTCGTCTTGATCGTATACGATTACAGATTTCTTGGGTTGTTTACTTTTTCTATAGATACTATTCCTATGTGTGATGTTTTGTTTGTAAAACTTTTTTCACTTAATCATATGCAGAATTTTTGTAAGGCCAAACAGAAAGGGTATGACAAACACACCAAGGTGCTAACTTATGGTTCACTGATAAAGAAATTATTCAATAACCTACAATCTATGGAATTAAGAATTGCTTCGTTAAATGTCAGGGGACTGAGGGACAATACCAAAAGAAGAGAAGTGTTTAATTGGCTACGCAAGAAAAATTTTCAAATTTACATGCTACAAGAGACGCATTGCACTGAAAACACCAACGATTTATGGCGCACGGAATGGGGCTATCAAGCATGTTTCACTTCCTATGAGAGTAACAAAGCAGGCGTTTGCATTCTTTTTAATAATAACTTCAATTTTCAAATTATGAGAGCTTTTACGGATCCCTTGGGTCGTTTTATTATATGTGACTTAAAAATCAATGAAAAAACTCTAACCCTAGCTAACATATATGCCCCGAACGAAGATAACCCAATTTTCTTTCAAGAATTATTCGATCAATTAATAGGTTTTCAATGCGAACATGTAATTATTGGAGGCGACTTCAACCTTGTTTTGGATGTCGAAAAGGATAAGAAGGGCGGCCTCGCCAGGTCACATTTAAATAGTTTGAAAACGGTCCAAAGCTTTTCTGATCAATTAGATTTACTGGATGTTTGGAGAATCTTTAATCCCGATGAAAGGCGATACACCTGGAGGCAGCGACTTCCTGAGGTCCATTGTAGACTTGATTTCTTTTTGGTAAGTCAGAGTATAATAGGTAACACTAATCAGGCAGATATCGTTCCTGGTTATAAAACCGACCATTCCATGATAACACTGACTTTATCCCTACATTCAAACTCTAGGGGACGAGGCTTCTGGAAACTAAACACATCTTTTTTAACAGAAGAGGCTTATATAAGCCTTATCAAAAACACAATCAAAGAAACACAGAACGAATATAAAGCAGACGAATCTGTTAGCCCCTCTTTACTGTGGGAAATGATAAAACTTAAAGTACGGGAGAAATCGCTCCACTATGCATCATCTAAAAAGAAACGGACAAAAGAACGAGAAACAGAATTAGAGCAAATAATTTCTACCCTACAGAGGGAAATCGACTTTTAAAAGACAGTGATACGCAAAAATCTGAAGATCTAACAAAACAATTAAATACGTATAAGAGGGAATTTGAGAGAATTATAGAATCGAGAACTAAGGGTGCAATTTTAAGGGCTAAAGTTAGATGGTATAACGAAGGGGAAAAAAATACTAAATACTTTCTAAATATGGAAAAAAGGCACCATAACCAGGGGACGATAAGCCAGCTGAAGATCAATGATACGGATTTTGTCACCTCAGATGAGACAATTTTAAGTGAGTGTGAATCTTTCTATAGAAACCTTTACTCATCCAAAATTAACACGCCTAATAATCACGATACACCTTTCTTTGGGCAAGATAACGATACAGTTTTAAGTATGGAGGAGCAGAACCTTTGTGAGGGGTTGTTAACAGAAAAGGAGTGCCTAGAAGCCTTAAAAGCTATGGAGTCAGAGAAAACCCCAGGAACTGATGGTCTACCAGCTGAATTCTATAAGGTTTTTTGGATAGATATAAAAATACCTCTTATCAAAGCTCTTAATTTTTCACACGAAACAGGACAACTTTCAATTACTCAGAGAAGAGGCATCATTAAGCTCATTCCCAAAAAGGACGCGGAACCTCATTTTATTAAGAACTGGAGACCCTTAACGCTTCTAAACTGTGATTATAAAATAGCAACAAAATCTGTGGCTAATCGATTGAAAACTGTACTTCCTAGGCTTGTAAACAACGACCAGACTGGCTTTATAAAAGGAAGATTCATCGGTGAAAACATCAGACTAATTGACAGTGTTATTAGTTTTGCAAAGGAAAAGAACATTCCAGGTTTACTTTTGTTTTTAGACTTCGAAAAGGCCTTCGACACTTTAGAACGGTCTTTCATCAAGAAAACGCTTCAGTTTTTTGGCTTCGGCCCTTCTTTTTCAAAGTGGATAAATGTTTTTACAACAATACGGAAAGCTGTGTTTTAAACAACGGTTGGACTAGTAGCTTCTTTAACATCCAAAGAGGGGTTAGGCAAGGCTGCCCTCTCTCGCCTTACCTTTTTGTCCTTTCAGTTGAAGTTTTAGCCAAAACAATTCGGAAAAACATAAATATCAAAGGAATCGTTGTTAATGAAATGGAAATCAAGTTAAGCCAATACGCAGACGATACAACTCTAATTTTAGACGGATCAAGGGAATCTTTAGCTGCTTCTCTTGTGACACTGGACATGTTTGGGGTTTTTTCCGGTCTCAGACTCAATGGTAAAAAAACAGTTGCCCTTTGGATTGGAGCGAACATTGGGAAGGAGGTTACACTCTTTCCAGAAAGAAATTTTAAATGGCCGAACGATAAAGTAAAAGCCCTGGGGGTGTGGTTTTCTGTGCATCCCGAAAAGACAGCAACCTTAAACTATGATGAAAAATTGGAAAAAGTCCGTAATATTTTGAGCTCCTGGAAATACCGTAGGCTAACTCTTCTAGGGAAAATCACAGTACTAAAGAGCCTAGTGGCTTCTCAATTGGTTTACATTTTTTCCTCAATGCATACGAACGAGAAGGTTATCAAAGAGGTTAACAAACTCTTTTATTCGTTTTTATGGAACTCAAAGGGGATAAGATCAAACGTAACATAATAATAAACGACTATACAAATGGGGGGCTAAAAATGGTCGATATGGAAGCTTTCAATAAGTCGCTAAAGGTCGCGTGGATAAGCAAATACCTGGATTCAGAAAACCATGGGAATGGAAAATTTTCTTTGACTTACAACTTAAAAGATATGGAGGCAACATAATACTCACTGGTAATCTCGACAGAAAAGACACCACAAAGTATATCAAAGTAACGGATACTTTCATTAGAGAGATTTTAGAAATTTGGTCAGAAGTTAACTTCGATGGACTTATAGCTTCCGATGCACAGTTTTCAACGCAAACTTTATGGTACAACTCGCTTATCAGGATTGACAATTCTCCTATCTTCTACAAAGAATGGTTTTCTAAAGGAATATCCAAAATAAACCACTTGAGAAGGGCAGATAAAACTTACCTCACATTAAATGAATTTCAGAACAAATACAACATAAAAGTTAACCCTCTCATATATTATGGAGTAATATCGGCACTGAAATCTGCCTGGCGAAAGTGCAAGGACAGCTTGTTACAAATTAGCTCTAACCACGAAAGTTTCTCAACAAAAATATCCAAAACTCGGAAAGTAACTAAACTAGCATATAACAAACTCGTAAGTCAAAAAAGCGGCGCACCGACACATAGCCAGCAAAAATGGCTGAATGACTGTACGGATGAAAATGATGAGAATGTTAACTGGAAACAGGCCTACCAACTAGCCTTCAAATACTCTAAAAGTGTAAGACTAAGGAGTTTCAATTTAAACTATTACACAGGCGACTACCAACAAATGATTTCTTAACTAAAATAGGTATAAAAGATAACTCAATGTGTTCCTTTTGCCGTGAAGAATCAGATAGTCTGTACCATCTTTTCTGGACATGTAAAAAGACATCCTCCTTTTGGGCAAACCTTGAGAGATGGATGCTGTACCATAAAATAACTGAGAGAAATTTTTCCTTAAAAAGCGCGGTAGCGCTTGGTCTGAGACCGGATTCCTCAAAGTGTCACCACCAAATTAATTTCTTGCTTCTTTTAGCAAGACATTATATTTGGTTATGTAAATACAAAGAAACTAGACCTGAATTGGACGCCTTCTTGTGTCACCTTAAATTTAATTATGAACTAGAATCTAAAGCTGAAAACTCCTTAATGCGAAAATGGAACCTTCCTGATAATTGAACAAGTCTCTTTTCTCCTCGTTTTCGATTTACATATCTACATACGCCTTGGTGGCACTAATTGTCATACCTTTCAGCTGCGGCCACATAAGTATTAGTATGTGAAAATAGTTATCATATTGTAATTAGTTAATTTATTGTCACACTTGTTAATTTTTTTCCTTTTTTCCTTTCCTTTTTATTTTATTGTAATTTTTGTTGTTGGTGTTCATTATAATAATAATAATAAAAAAAAAAATAAAAAAAAAAAAAACAATGAGAGATTGATGACCAAGCCTCAAGAGCTCTTGACACTGAGACATTATATGGAATGTACAAGTCAACGCTAGACTGTGCGCCAGAAAAGTTTCACTTAAACGAAGATCAAACAGGTGGCGATGCAGATAAGGACATTGAGAGAGTCGAGGAAGAGAAGAAGTCCAGGAAAAGAAAAGCCACACCAACAGACAGTGAGAGCGACTACGAACCTGTAAAGCAGGCAAAGGAGAAAACAGCAAGTGCCCTTACAACAGACAGCGAGAGCGATTTCCAAGTGCCCGTAAAGAAAAAGAAAAAGAAAACAGCAAGTCCCTTGAGGAGCGATGACGAAGCGCCCGTAAAGAAAACGAGAAAGGAAAGCAGCAAGTCCCCTGAAGAGCGACAGCGAGCAGAAGGAAAAAAGCCATCATAACGAGAGGATGTGTAGGATAACAGGCTGCTTCTTCTACGGCTACAACCTTCAACGTCATATACAAATGCACGTCAGAAAGGGCGGCATAGAAGAAGAAGACATTCCCCGTTTGATGTAGCTCATTTGAGGCCAGTACGACGATTTTGAGATCTGGTGTGCTCAAAAGTGAGATTTTGCCAAAACTTTCTCCGCATGGCCCCAAACGTGCAATTTGTGCACTTTTAATAGAAATGCACTGTCTTCGCTTTTTGGTCATGATTTCAGGACAGTACGACGATTTTGAGATCCAGTGTGCTAAAAAGTCAGATTTTGCCAAAATTTGCTCCGCACGGCCCCAAACGTGCGTTTTGTGCACTTTTCATAGAAATACACTCTTTTCGCTTTTCGGCCATGATTTGAGGCCAGTACGTCGATTTTGAGCTCTGGTGTGCCAAAACTTGCTCCGCACGGCGCGAGACGTACGTTTTGTGCATTTTTCATAGAAATGCACTGTTTTCGCTTTTTTGCGATGATTTGAAGTCAGGACGACGATTTTGAGATCTGGTGAGCTCAAAAGTGAGATTTTCCCAAAACGTGCTCCGCACGGCCCGAAACGTACGTTTTGTGCATTTTTCATAGAAATGCACTGTTTTCGCTTTTTGGCGATGATTTGAGGTCAGGACGACGATTTTGAGATCTGGTGAGCTCAAAAGTGAGATTTTCCCAAACGTGCTCCGCACGGCCCGAAACGTACGTTTTGTGCATTTTTCATAGAAATGCACTGTTTTCGCTTTTTTGCGATGATTTGAGGTCAGGACGACGATTTTGAGATCTGGTGAGCTCAAAAGTGAGACTTTGCCAAAACGTGCTCCGCACGGCCCAAAACGTACGTTTTGTGCATTTTACATAGAAATGCACTGTTTTCGCTTTTTTGCGATGATTTGAGACGAGAACGACGATTTTGAGATCTAGTTAGCTCAAAAGTGAGATTTTCGCAAAACTTCCTCCGCACTGCCCGAAAAGTACGCTTTGTGCATTTTTCATAGAAATGTACTGTTTTCGCTTTTTTGCGATGATTTGAGGTCAGGACGACGATTTTGAGATCTGGTGAGCTCAAAAGTGAGATTTTGCCAAACCGTGCTCCGCACGGCCCGAAACGTACGTTTTGTGCATTTTTCATAGAAATGCACTGTTTTCGCTTTTTTGCGATGATTTGAGACCAGCACGACGATTTTGAGATCTGGTGAGCTCAAAAGTGAGATTTTGCAAAACTTGCTCCGCACGGCACGAAACGTACGTTTTGTTAATTTTTCATAGAAATGCACTGTTTTCGCTTTTTGGCGATGATTTGAGACGAGAACGACGATTTTGAGATCTAGTTAGCTCAAAAGTGAGATTTTGGCAAAACTTACTCCGCACGGCCCGAAACGTACGTTTTGTGCATTTTTCATAGAAATGCACTGTTTTCGCTTTTTGGCGATGATTTGAGGTCAGGACGACGATTTTGAGATCTGGTGAGTTCAAAAGTGAGATTTTCCCAAAAGGTGCTCCGCACGGCCCCAAACGTGCAATTTGTGCACTTTTAATAGAAATGCACTGTCTTCGCTTTTTGGCAATGATTTGAGACCAGCACGACGATTTTGAGATCTGGCGAGCTCAAAAGTGAGATTTTGGCAAAAGTTGCTCCGCACGGCACGAAACGTACGTTTTGTTAATTTTTCATAGAAATGCACTGTTTTCGCTTTTTGGCGATGATTTGAGACGAGAACGACGATTTTGAGATCTAGTTAGCTCAAAAGTGAGATTTTGGCAAAACTTGCTGCGCACCGTCAGAAACGTACGTTTTGTGCATTTTTCATAGAAATGCACTGTTTTCGCTTTTTGGCGATGGTTTGAGGTCAGGACGACGATTTTGAGATCTGGTGTGCTCAAAAGTGAGATTTTGCCAAAACTTTCTCCGCATGGCCCCAAACGTGCAATTTGTGCACTTTTAATAGAAATGCACTTTTCGCTTTTTGGCATGATTTCAGGACAGTACGACGATTTTGAGATCAGTGTGCTAAAAAGTCAGATTTTGCCAAAATTTGCTCCGCACGGCCCAAACGTGCGTTTTGTGCACTTTTCATAGAAATACACTCTTTTCGCTTTTGGCATGATTTGAGGCCAGGACGTCGACTTTGAGCTCTGGTGTGCCAAAACTTGCTCCGCACGGCGCGAGACGTACGTTTTGTGCATTTTTCATAGAAATGCACTGTTTTCGCTTTTTTGCGATGATTTGAGTCAGGACGACGATTTTGAGATCTGGTGAGCTCAAAAGTGAGATTTTCCCAAAACGTGCTCCGCACGGCCCGAAACGTACGTTTTGTGCATTTTTCATAGAAATGCACTGTTTTCGCTTTTTGGCAATGATTTGAGACCAGAACGACGATTTTGAGATCTGGTGAGCTCAAAAGTGAGATTTTCCCAAAACGTGCTCCGCACGGCCCGAAACGTACGTTTTGTGCATTTTTCATAGAAATGCACTGTTTTCGCTTTTTTGCGATGATTTGAGTCAGGACGACGATTTTGAGATCTGGTGGCTCAAAAGTGAGATTTTGGTAAAACTTGCTCCGCACGGCACGAACGTACGTTTTGTATTTTTCATAGAAATGCACTGTTTTCGCTTTTTGGCGATGATTTGAGACGAGAACGACGATTTTGGATCTGGTTAGCTCAAAAGTGAGATTTTGGCAAAACTTGCTCCGCACGGTCAGAAACGTACGTTTTGTGATTTTTCATAGAAATGCACTGTTTTCGCTTTTTGGCGATGATTTGAGGTCAGGACGACGATTTTGAGATCTGGTGAGCTCAAAAGTGAGATTTTCCCAAAACTTGCTCCGCACGGCCCGAAACGTACGTTTTGTGCATTTTTCATAGAAATGCACTGTTTTCGCTTTTTGGCGATGATTTGAGAGAGAGAACGACGATTTTGAGATCTAGTTAGCTCAAAAGTGAGATTTTGGCAAAACTTGCTCCGCACCGTCAGAAACGTACGTTTTGTGCATTTTTCATAGAAATGCACTGTTTTCGCTTTTTGGCGATGATTTGAGGTCAGGACGACGATTTTGAGATCTGGTGAGCTCAAAAGTGAGATTTTGCAAAACTTGCTCCGCACGGCCCGAAACGTACGTTTTGTTCATTTTTCGTAGAAATGCACTGTTTTCGCTTTTTGGCGATGATTTGAGGTCAGGACGACGATTTTGAGATCTGGTGAGCTCAAAAGTGAGATTTTGGCAAAACTTGCTCCGCACGGCCCGAACGACGTTTTGTGCACTTTTCATAGAAATGCACTGTTTTCCTTTTTGGCATGATTTGCGGTCAGGACGACGATTTTGAGATCTGGTGAGCTCAAAAGTGAGATTTTGCCAAAACTTGCTCCGCACGGTCGAAACGACGTTTTGTGCACTTTTCATAAAAAATGCACTGTTTTCGCTTTTTGCGATGATTTGAGACCAGTTCGACGATTTTGAGATCTGGTGAGCTCAAGTGAGATTTTGCCAAACTTGCTGCACGGCCCGAAACGTACGTTTTGTGCACTTTTCATTAAAATGCACTGTTTTCGCTTTTTGGCGATGATTTGAGACCTGTTCGACGATTTTGAAATCTGGTTAGCTCAAAAGTGAGATTTTGCCAAAACATACTCCGCACGGTCCGAAACGCACGTTTTGTGCTTTTTCATAGAAATGCACTGTTTCGCTTTTTGCGATGATTTGAGGTCAGTACGACGATTTTGAGATCTGGTGAGCTCAAAAGTGAGATTTTGCCAAAACTTGCGTTTTGTGAGTTTTTCGTAGAAGTGCACTGTTTTCGCTTTTTGCGATGATTTGAGGTCATTTTTTTTTCGGTTTTTGAAGACTGAGATTGTGAAGAAAATATAATCATTGGAGGTGATTTTAACTGTCCTCTTGACTCTAAGCTGGATAAGAAAGGTGGCGTTATGGTACCTAGAAAAATGGTTATAGACAATATTGAATGTTTCCAAATTGAATTGGGCCGTGTTGACGTTTGGAGAATTAAAAATCCGCAATCTAGAAGTTACACTTGGAGCCAAAAATCTCCACCAATTTTCTGTCGTTTAGATTACTGGCTGATATCAAACAACTTACAGGATTTTGTAAATACAACCGATCATTCCAGCTATAAAAACTGATCATGCAACAATTGAGTTGAATTGAACCGACTCCAATCAAAACTTAAAGGGGCCCGGCTTCTGGAAAATGAACGTCTCTCTTCTTGAAGATCCGAATTATCTGGAAGAATTAAAACAAAATATTCCACTTTGGAAAACAACAGGAAGCGAGAATTTATCAGACAAAAGGTGCATCTGGGATTGGATTAAGTATAATATTCGGAACCATGGTGTTTTGTTCTCGAAAAAGAAAGCCAAAGAACGATCTGCAATGGAAAAAAAACTTACAACAAGTATACGAGGAAGCAACTAAAAAATTCGAACGGGACCCCTCCGACTCTAACCTAAATACTCTAAATGAAGCAAAAGAAACTCTAGAAAGTTATTATGAGGAAAAAACAAGGGGTGTGTAATTATTCGCGCAAGGGCACGATGGCACGAGCATGGCGAGAGAAGTACAAAATACTTTCTAAATTTATGGAAGCGTAATCACGTCAAAAAACATATAAGAAAACTATTAATAAGTGGTGCCATTACATCTGATCCTTTTGGGATACTGAACGAATAAAAACGTTTTCACCATAGCTTTTACCAATCAAACGTAACAGATGAGGATAAAGAAAATGGAAATGAATTTTTTAATAATTTGAATATACCAAGATTATCAGAAGAACAAAAACAATCTTGTGAAGGAGAAATATTTTTTGAAGAAATTACAGCCATTGTTAACAGTTTTGAGAGTAACAAATCTTTTGGTAATGATGGAATACTAATAGAATTTTACAAACGTTGCTGAGAATTATTTTGTGATCCATTTATGGAATGTGTGAGGGAGTGTTTCAACCACGGCGAAATGTCTAGCTCTCAAAGAAAAGCAATTATAACTCTTATAGAAAAGCAACATAAATATCGAACTCTCATTGAAAATTGGAGGCCAATCTCTCTTATTAACGTGGATGCAAAAATAATTTCAAAAGTGATTGCTTTAAGATTAAAGAACGTTTTACCGAATATCATACATCATAATCAAACAGGTTATGTTGAAGATCGCTATATTGGTGAGACTATTCGATCAATTTTCGATATAATGGAATTTACAGACAGTAAGAATATTCCAGGTATCTTGATTTTCATTGACTTTAAAAAAGCTTTCGACTCTTTAGAATGGCATTATCTTTTCAGTTGCCTTGAGGCGTTTAATTTTGGCCCCAATTTTATAAATTGGGTCAAAATGTTTTATACAAATATTCAAAGCTGTGTAATGAATAATGGAATGACATCAGACTATTTTACTTTAGAACGTGGTGTGAGGCAGGGTGATCCCTTGTCCCCCTACCTCTTTATCTTAGCTGTTGAAAGCTTGGCAATCTCCATTCGTCAAAATGTTGATATCAAAGGAATTAAAATAGGAAATTATGAAGCCAAGCTATTGCAATACGCAGACGATAGATACCACAGCAACCCTGTTTGATGCAAATTCTGCAAAAACGCTATTTGAAGAACTAGAAGTATTTAAGAACTTGTGTGGGTTGGAGATAAATAGTTCTAAAACAGAAGGAATGTGGATTGGTTCGCTTAAAAGAAAAGACGAAAAACCGTTTGGTATTAAATGGCCAAATGAGCCCATTAAAGTTTTAGGAACCTTTTTTACACATGACCTATCATTATTTTACGAAAACAACTTTCAAGAGAAGGTTGACAGCATAAAGCAGCTGACAAATATATGGTCATCTAGAGGACTGTCCATTTATGGTAAAGTAACTATAATCAAATCATTACTTATTCCAAAACTAGTTTTTATATCTTCGGTTCTTTCACCTCCAAGTAAAATCATCAAACAAGTAGACAGCTTGATTTTCTCCTTTTTATGGAATGGAAAGGATAAAGTAACAAGGCTCTCTAAAAATAAACAGTTTCGAAGACGGTGGCATTAAAATGACAGATATTGAAAGCTTGGTCAAAGCTGTACGATTAGCTTGGCTAAAACGTATTATCAGTGATAACGAAAGTACGTGAAATTCTAATTGTTGCATCTCCTACGTAATGTTGGTGGTCTTTTGCTTTTTAAATGTAATTATGCAATTGACTATCTTTCAATTAACTCAGTTTTCTACAGAGAACTTTCAGAATGTTGGTTAGAATTTCGAAATCTCTTTTTAGCTAATAAAAAACGGCACTGTATAATTTGGAATAACAAAGATATAAGAATAGATGCAAAAACCAGTTTTTTATAAATCTTATTATGACTCGGTGATACGTATCATTAAAGATCTCTGGTTCAATCTCGACAATATAGAATCCTTTAATGTAATTAATAACATAGTTGAGAAAGCTAATTTTCTTACCTGGACAGGTCTTAGGCGCGCAATTCCGTCTTCTTTGAAAATAATAGAGTACACTACCTTTACAGATAATACTTATTTTATAAAGGGAAATGAGATTTTTGACATAGTGGAAAGGAAAACGAAAGACTATTATTCTTTAATAATATCAAATAAAGCACAATTACCTAGTAATGCAAAGAATTTAAAACATGATTTTGGCTTATCTGACGAAGACTTAAAAATTGCTTACAACCTTCCCCACTTAACAGCACAGGAGCCTTACGTTAAATCCTTTCAATATATACTTTACATCAATGCAAAACTTTTTAAAATTGGATATCTCCAGCATGACAAATGTACTTTCTGCAAGACTGAACAGGAAACATATGTCACTTTCTCTTTACTGTCGACACTCACATATGTTGTGGAAAAATGTTGAACAGTATTATTTAACAATAACAAAGGAATTTCACGGGTTGCGTTTACGAGAAGTTATAATTGGAATAACGATTTGAAAATGTCCCTTGTTAAATTATCTGATATTAATTGGTAAATTGTATTTATGGGATTGCAGAAAGAAACAGGTACTTCTAAACACAAAAGGTTTCAAATTTAAAGTAAGAATTAAACACCAAGTTGAAAAATATATTTCCACTAATAGGTTGTACTGTAAATAATTGTCAATTTCTCTTTTATCAACATAATTAAGCATTAATACAAGCCTCATTCAGCAATTGCGCGGCTGTTTTTTGGCTGTAATGTATATAATCTGTGAAATCTTGACAATTGTAAGTATGTCTGTTATGGCGGTTGTTGAGAATATTGTAATTTTTTCTTTTTAAGTAGTTCTTTGTAAATAAAGTAAAAAATTATAATAATAATAATAATAATAATAATAATAATAATAAACTGTTTTCGCTTCCTGGCGATGATTTGAGGCCAGTACGACGATTTTGAGATCTGGAGTGCTCAAAAGTGGGATTTTGCCAAAACTTGCTCCGCACCGCCCGAAACGTACGTTTTGTGCAGTTTCTATAGAAATGCACTGTTTTCGCTTTTTGGCAATGATTTGAAGTCAGTACGACGATTTTGAAATGTGGTGTGCTGAAAAGTAAGATTTTGCCAAAACGTGCTCTGTACGGCCCCAAACGTGCGTTTTGTGCACTTTTTATAGATTCGCACTGTTTTCCAGAGTTGGCGATCATTTGAGTCCAGCAGGATGATTTTCAGATCTGGTGTGCTAAAAAGAGAGATTTTTTCTAAAACGTGCTCCGCCCGGCCCCAAACTTTTCATTTTGTGCACTTTTCATATATAGAAATGCACTTTTTTCGCTTTTTGGCGATGATTTGAGGCCAGTACGACGATTTTGAGATCCGGTGTGCTCAAATGTGAGATTTTGCGAAAACTTGCTCCGCACGGCCCTAAACGTGCGTTTTATGCAGTTTTCATACAAATGCACTGTTTTCGCTTTTTGAAGACAGCTTGTGAAGAAAATATAATCATTGGAAGTGATTTTAACTGTCCTCTTGACTCTAAGCTGGATAAGAAAGGTGGCGTTATGGTACCCAGAAAAATGGTTATAGACAATATTGAATGTTTCCAAAATGAATTGGGCCTTGTTGACGTTTGGAGAATTAAAAATCCGCAATCTAGAAGTTACACTTGGAGCCAAAAATCTCCACCAATTTTCTGTCGTTTAGATTACTGGCTGATATCAAACAACTTACAAGATTTTGTAAATACAACCGATCATTCCAGCTATAAAAACTGATCATGCAGCAATTGAGTTGAATTGAACCGACTCCAATCAAAACTTAAAGGGGCCCGGCTTCTGGAAAATGAACGTCTCTCTTCTGGAAGATCCGAATTATCTGGAAGAATTAAAACCGAACCCTCATTGAAAATTGGAGGCCAATCTCTCTTATTAACGTGGATGCAAAATAATTGCAAACGTTATTGCTTTAAGATTAAAGAAAGTTTTACCGAATATCATACATCATAAGCAAACAGGTTATGTTGAAGATCGCTATATTGGTGAGACTATTCGATCAATTTTCGATATAATGGAATTTACAGACAGTAAGAATATTCCAGGTATCTTGATTTTCATTGACTTTAAAAAAGCTTTCGACTCTTTAGAATGGCATTATCTTTTCAGTTGCCTTGAGGCGTTTAATTTTGGCCCCAATTTTATAAATTGGGTCAAAATGTTTTATACAAATATTCAAAGCTGTGTAATGAATAATGCAATGACATCAGACTATTTTACTTTAGAACGTGGTGTGAGGCAGGGTGATCCCTTGTCCCCCTACCTCTTTATCTTAGCTGTTGAAAGCTTGGCAATCTCCATTCGTCAAAATGTTGATATCAAAGGAATTAAAATAGGAAATTATGAAGCCAAGCTATTGCAATACGCAGACGATACCACAGCAACCCTGTTTGATGAAAATTCTGCAAAAACGCTATTTGAAGAACTAGAAGTATTTAAAAACTTCAGTGGGTTGGAGATAAATAGTTCTAAAACAGAAGGAATGTGGATTGGTTCGCTTAAAAGAAAAGACGAAAAACCGTTTGGTATTAAATGGCCAAGTGAACCCATTAAAGCTTTAGGAACCTTTTGTACATATGACCTATCATTATTTTACGAAAAAAGCTTTCAAGAGAAGGTTGACAGCATAAAGCAGCTGACAAATATATGGTCATCTAGAGGACTGTCCATTTATGGTAAAGTAACTATAATCAAATCATTACTTATTGCAAAACTAGTTTTTATATCTTCGGTTCTTTCACCTCCAAGTAAAATCATCAAACAAGTAAATAGTTTGATTTCTCCTTTTTATGGAATGCAAAGGATAAAGTAACAAGGCTCTCTTCAATAAACAGTTATGAAGACGGTGGCATTTAAATGACAGATATTGAAAGCTTGGTCAAAGCTGTACGATTAGCTTGGCTAAAACGTATTTTCAGCGATAACGAAAGTACGTGGAAATTCTACTTGTTACATCTCCTACGTAATGTTGGTGGTCTTTTGCTTTTTAAATGTAATTATGCAATGGACGATCTTTCAGTTAACTCAGTTTTCTACAGAGAACTTTCAGACTGTTGCTTAGAATTTCGAAATATCTTTTTAGCTAATAAAGAACGGCTCTGTATAATTTGGAATAACAAAGATATAAGAATAGATGGAAAGCCAATTTTTTATAAATCTTATTATGACTCGGGGATACATATCATTAAAGATCTCTCGTTTAATCTCGACAATATAGAATCCTTTAATGTAATTAATAACAAAGTTGAGAAAGCTAATTTTCTTACATGGACAGGTCTTAGGCGCGCAATTCCTTCTTTGAAAATAATAGAGTACACTACCTTTACAGATAATACTTATTTTATAAAGGGAAATGAGATTTTTGACATAGTGGAAAGAAAACGAAAGACTATTATTCTTTAATAATATCAAATAAAGCACAATTACCTAGTTATGCAAAGAATTTAAAACATGATTTTGGCTTATCTGACGAAGACTTAAAAATTGCTTACAACCTTCCCCACTTAACAGCACAGGAGCCTTACGTTAAATCCTTTCAATATAAAGTTTTAAATTCAATACTTTACATCAATGCAAAACGTTTTAAAATTGGATATCTTCAGCATGACAAATGTACTTTCTGCAAGACTGAATAGGAAACATTGTCACTTTCTCCTTTACCGTCGACACTCACATGTTGTGGAAAATGTTGAACAGTATTATTTAACAATAACAAAGGAATTTCACGGGTTGCGTTTACGAGAGGTTATAATTGGAATAACGATGTCAAAATGTCCCTTGTTAAATTATCTGATATTAATTGGTAAATTGTATTTATGGGATTGCAGAAAGAAACAGGTACTTCCAAACATCGAAGGTTTCAAATTTATAGTAAGAATTAAATACCAAGTTCAAAAATATATTTACACTAAGAATAATGAACTAGAAACCTTTTATGAAAAATGGCCAAAAGACGTTTCCCCCCTTTAATTACGTTCGTGTGTATGTTTGTGTGTGTTTTTGTTTTATCTTAGGGTGTGTTCTGTAAATAACTGTCAATTTCTCTTTTATCAACATAATTAAGCATTAATACAAGCCTCATTCAGCAATTGCGCGGCTGTGTTTGGCTGTAATGTATATAATCTGTGAAATCTTGACAATTGTAAGTATGTCTGTTATGGCAGTTGTTTAGAATGTAATTTTTTTCTTTATAAGTAGTTCTTGGTAATTAAAGTAAAAATATTATAACAATAATAATAAAAAAAACTGTTTTCGCTTTTTGGCGATGATTTGAGGCCAGTACGACGATTTTGAGATTCTGGTGTGCTCAAAAGTGAGATTTTGCCAAAACTTGCTCCGCACGGCCCCAAACGTGCGTTTTGTGCACTTTTCATAGAAATGCACTGTTTTCGTTTTTTGGCGATGATTTGAGGCCAGTACGACGACTTTGAGATCTGATGTGCTCAAAAGTGAGATTTTGCCAAAACTTGCTCCGCACGTCCCAAACGTGCGTTTTCTGCACTTTTCAAAGAAATGCACTGTTTCCATTTTTTTTTTGCGATGATTTGAGGCCAGTATGACAATTTTGAGATCTGGTGTGCTCAAAAGTGAGATTTTGCCAAAACTTGCTCCCCACGGCCCTAAACGTACGTTTTGTGCAGTCTTCATAGAAATGCACCGTTTTCGCTTTTTCGCGATGATTTGAGGCCAGGTCCTACGACGACTTTGAGATCTGTGTGCTCAAAAGTGAGATTTTGCCAAAACTTGCTCCGCACGGCCCCAAACGTACGTTTTGTGCAGTGTTCATAGAAATGCGCTCTTTTCGCTTTTTCGCGATGATTTGAGGCTAGTACGACGATTTTGAGATCTGGTGTGCTCAAAAGTGAGATTTTGCCAAAACTTGCTCGGCACGGCCCCAAACGTGCGTTTTGTGCATTTTTCATAGAAATGCACTGTTTTCTCTTTTTGGCGATGATTCAGGCCAGTACAACGATTTTGAGATCTGATGTGCTCAAAAGTGAGATTTTACCAAAACTTGCTCCACGCGGCCCCAAACGTACATTTTGTACACTTTTCATAGAAATGCACTGTTTTCGCTTTCTGGCGATGATTTGAGGCCAGTACGACGATTTTGAGATCCGGTGTGCTCAAAAGTGAGATTTTGCCAAAACTTGCTAGCACGGCGTCAAACGTGCGTTGTGTGCACTTTTCATAGAAATGCACTGGAATCATTGGAGGTGATTTTAACAGTCCTCTCGACCCTAAGCTGGATAAGAAAGGTGGCGTTATTATACCTAGAAAAATGGTTATAGACAATATTGAATGTTTACAAAATGAATGGACTATGTCGACGTTTGGAGAATTAAAACTCCACAATCTAGAAGTTACACTTGGAACCAAAAATCTCCAGCAATTTTCTGTCGTTTAGATTACTGGGTTGAAAGGGGCCCGGCTTCTGGAAAATGAACGTCTCTCTTCTTGAAGATCCGAATTATCTGAAAGAATTAAAACAAAATATTCCAAATTGGAAAACAACAGGAAGCGAGAATTTATCAGACAAAAGGTGCATCTGGGATTGGATTAAGTATAATATTCGGAACCATGCATATTCTTCGTAAATGCATACTAATGACACTGTTTCGCCGAAATGGCAAAATGTCGCTTAGCTTATTTCCACGTTATATCGCCAAATGGCACAAAATATACAACTTGGTTGGATAAAAATATCTCAAAGTACAAAACAAAAGAAGTGGTTTATTGCTAAATCGCAGGATTGCAAGGATTGAAGTGGATTACAGTTTAGCTGGAAATCAAGGTTTTCTTTGTTTGCTGGAGAGGCAGTGTCAATCGTGAAATTTATCTGAAACCAGAATGCGTGCGTTATAACGGCTCAGTCTATTTTGAGCTGCTTTACTTCATTCCATTTGCTTAGTCAATGTTTTGTAAGATAGAGAGCTAAACGGTTTCCATGTCATAACTTATGAGTAAATTGTTGGCTCCCAGTAGAAAAATTACTTAGCCTCTTCGTCCATGTTTCGTTAACTTTCGGTCTTAGCCTCGCACTTCGTGAATACTCTTCGTGAATGCATACTAATGACACTGTTCCGCCGAAATGGCAATTTGTGGCTTAGCTTATTTCCACTTTACATCGCCAAATGGCACAAAATATACAACTTGGTTGGATAAAAATATTCCATAGTACAAAATAAAAGTAGTCTTTTAGAGATAAAGCGCAGGATTGCAAGGATTGAAGTGGATTACAGTTTTGCTGGAAATCAAAGTTGCCTTTGTTTGCTGTAGAGGCAGAGTCAATCGTCGCATTTATCTGAAACCAAAATGCGTGCGTTATAACGGCTCAGTTTGTTTTCAGCTTCTTTACTTCGTTGCATTTGTTAAGTTAATGTTTGTAAGGTGGAAAAATAAATTGTTTGTTTGTCATAACTTATGAGTCATTTGTTGGCTCCTAGGAGAAAAATCACGGAGCGTCTTCGTCAATATTTCGGGCATTTTCGGTTTAAGCCATCGCACCTCGTGAATACTCTTCGTAAATGCATACTAATGACACTGTTCCGCCGAAATGGCAAAATGTCGCTTAACTTATTTCCACCTTATATCGACAAATGCCACAAAATATACCACTTAGTTGGATAAAAAGATCCTATAGTACAAAACAAAAGTAGTCTTTTAGAGATAAAGCACAGGATTGCAAGGATTGAAGTGGATTACAGTTTAACTTGATATCAAAGTTGCCTTTGTTTGCTGGAGAGGCAGTGTCAATCGCGACATTTATCTGAAATCAAAATTCGTGCGCTATAACGGCTCAGTCTTTTTTGAGCCGCCTTACTTCGTTGCATTTGCTTAGCTAATGTTTGTAAGATGAAAAAATAAATTGTTTGTTTGTCATAACTTCTGAGACATTTGTTGGCTCCTAGGGGAAACATTGCGGAGCCTCTTCGTCAATATTTCGGGCATTTTCGGTTTTAGCCGTCGCACTTCGTGAATAGTCTTCGTAAATGGATACTGATGAGATTGTCCCACCGAAATGGCAAAATGTCGCTAAGCTTATTTTCACGTTATATCACCAAATGGCACAAAATATACAACTTAGTTGGATAAAAAGATCCTATAGTATAAAATAAAAATAGAAGTTTGGAGACAAAGCGCAGGATTGCAGGGATTGAAGTGGATTTGAGTTTAGCTGGAAACCAAAGTTGCCTTCGCTTGCTGGAGAGGCAGTGTCAATCGTGACATTTATCTCAAACCAAAATGCGTGCGTTGTAACGGCTCAGTCTATTTTGAGCTGCTTTACTTCGTTCCATTTGCTTAGACAAGGTTTATAACGTAGAAAACTAAATTGTTTGTTTGTCATAACTTAGGAGATATTTGTTGGCTCCTATGAGAAAAATTACGGAGCCTCTTCGTCAATATTAATTAGTTGTACATATTAAATTAAACATAATTTAAATTTTTGTTTGTCTTCATATTAAATTGTAATGTTTTTTATGTATTATTTAATATTTTCAATATTATTGTAGTTTATACCAGATGAAGAGCCACCTTTGTGGAAACGCTGATATTAAACCATTATTTTATTTATTGATTTATTTATTTCGGGCATTTTCGGTTTTAGCCATCGCACTTCGTGAATACTCTTCGTAAATGCATACTAATGACACTGTTCCGCCGAAGTGGCAAATTGTTGCGTAACTTATTTCCACGTTATATCGACAAATGACACAAAATGTACAATTTAGTTGGATAAAAAGATCCTATAGTACAAAACAAATGTAGTCTTTTAGAGATAAAGCGTAGCATTGAAAAGATTGAAGTGGATTACAGTTTAGCTTGATATCAAAGTTGCCTTTGATTGCAGGAGAGGCATTGTCAATCGTGACATTTATCTGAAAGTAAAATGCGTGCGTTTTAACGGCTCCGTCTATTTAGGGCCGCTTAACTTTGTTGCATTTGCTTAGCTAATGTTTGTAAGATGGAAAAATCAATTGTTTGTTTGTTATCACTTATGAGAAATTTGTTCGCTCGTAGGAGAAAAATTACGGAGCCTCTTCGTAAATATTTCGGGAATTTTCGGTTTTAGCCATCGCACTTCGTGAATAGTCTTCGTAAATGCATACTGATGAGATTGTCCGACCGAAATGGCAAAATGTCGCTATGGTTATTTCCATGTTATATCGCCAAATGGCACAAAATATACATCTTACTTGGATAAAAAGATCCTATAATACAAAACAAATGTAGTCTTTTAGAGATAAAGCGCAGGATTGCAAGGATTGAAGTGGATTACAGTTTTGCTGGAAATCAAAGTTGCCTTTGTTTGCTGTAGAGGCAGTGTCAATCGTCGCATTTATCTTAAACCAAAATGCGTGCGTTATAACGGCTCAGTTTATTTTGACTTTCTTTACTTCGTTGCATTTGCTAAGTTAATGTTTGTAAGGTGGAAAAATAAATTGTTTGTTTGTCATAACTTATGAGTCATTTGTTGGCTCCTAGGAGAAAAATCACGGAGCGTCTTCGTCAATATTTCGGCCATTTTCGGTTTAAGCCATCGCACCTAGTGAATACTCTTCGTAAATGCATACTAATGACACTGTTCCGCCGAAATGGCAATTTGTGGCTGAGCTTATTTCCACTTTACATCGCCAAATGGCACAAAATGTACAACTTAGTTGGGTAAAAATTCCATAGTACAAAACAAACGTAGTCTTTTAGAGTTAAAGCGCAGGATTGCAAGGATTGCAGTGGATTACAGTTTTGCTGGTAATCAAAGTTGCCTTTGTTTGCTGGAGAGGCAGTGTCAATCGTGACATTTATCTGAAACCAAAATGCGTGCGTTTTAACGGCTCAGTCTATATTTAGCTGCTTTACTTCATTCGATTTGCTAAGTTAATGTTTGTAAGATGGAAAAATAAATTGTTTGTTTGTCATAACTTAACAGTCATTTGTTGGCTCCTAGGAGAACAATTACGCAGCCCTTTCGTCGACATTTCGGGCATTTTCGGTTTTAGCCATCGCACTTCGTGAATACTCTTCGTAAATGCATACTAATGACACTGTTTCGCCGAAATGGCAAAATGTCGCTTAGCTTATTTCCACGTTATATCGCCAAATGGCACAAAATATACAACTTGGTTGGATAAAAATATCTCAAAGTACAAAACAAAAGAAGTGGTTTATTGCTAAATCGCAGGATTGCAAGGATTAAAGTGGATTACAGTTTAGCTGGAAATCAAGGTTTTCTTTGTTTGCTGGAAAGGCAGTGTCAATCGTGACATTTATCTGAAACCAGAATGCGTACGTTATAACGGCTCAGTCTATTTTGAGCTGCTTTACTTCATTCCATTTGCTTAGGCAATCTTTTATAAGATAGAAAGCTAACGGTTTGCATGTCATAACTTATGAGTAAATTGTTGGCTCCCAGAAGAAAAATTACGGAGCCTCTTCGTCCATGTTTCGTTAATTTTCGGTTTTAGCCTCGCACTTCGTGAATACTCTTCGTGAATGCATACTAATCACACTGTTCCGCCGAAATGGCAATTTGTGGCTTAGCTTATTTCCACTATACATCGCCAAATGGCACAAAATATACAACTTGGTTGGATAAAAAGATCCTATGGTACAAAATAAAAGTAGTAGTTTGGAGATAAAGCGCAGGATTGCAAGGATTCAAGAGGATTACAGTTTTAGCTCTAAATGAAAGTTGAATTTGTTTGCTGTAGAGGCGGTAACAACGTCGCACTTATCTGAAATCAAAATGCGTTTGTTATAACGGCTCTGTCTATATTAAGCTGCTTCACTTTGTTGCATTTGCTTAGTTAATGTTTGTAAGATGTAAAAAAATAATTGTGTGTCTGTCATAACTTATGAGTTATTTGTTGGCTCCTAGGAGAAATATTACTGAGACTCTTCGTCAATATTTCGGGCATTTTCGGTGCCCGAAATATAACGGCTCAGTTTGTTTTGAGCTTCTTTACTTCGTTGCATTTGCTAAGTTAATGTTTGTAAGGTGGAAAAATAAATTGTTTGTTTGTCATAACTTATGAGTCATTTGTTGGCTCCTAGGAGAAAATTACGGAGCCTCTTCGTCAATATTTCGGGCATTTTCGGTTTTAGCCATCGCACTTCGTGAATACTCTTCGTGAATGCATACTAAAGACACTGTTTCGCCGAAATGGCAATTTGTGGCTTAGCTTATTTCCACTTTACATCGCCAAATGGCACAAAATGTACAACTTAGTTGGGTAAAAATATTCCATAGTACAAAACAAACGTAGTCTTTTAGAGTTAAAGCGCAGGATTGCAAGGATTGAAGTGGATTACAGTTTTGCTGGTAATCAAAGTTGCCTTTGTTTGCTGGAGAGGCAGTGTCAATCGTGACATTTATCTGAAACCAAAATGCGTGCGTTTTAACGGCTCAGTCTATATTTAGCTGCTTTACTTCATTCGATTTGCTAAGTTAATGTTTGTAAGATGGAAAAATAAATTGTTTGTTTGTCATAACTTAACAGTCATTTGTTGGCTCCTAGGAGAACAATTACGCAGCCCTTTCGTCGACATTTCGGGCATTTTCGTTTTAGCCATCGCACTTCGTGAATACTCTTCGTAAATGCATACTAATGACACTGTTTTCGCCGAAATGGCAAAATGTCGCTTAGCTTATTTCCACGTTATATCGCCAAATGGCACAAAATATACAACTTGGTTGGATAAAAATATCTCAAAGTACAAAACAAAAGAAGTGGTTTATTGCTAAATCGCAGGATTGCAAGGATTGAAGTGGATTACAGTTTAGCTGGAAATCAAGGTTTTCTTTGTTTGCTGGAGAGGCAGTGTCAATCGTGAAATTTATCTGAAACCAGAATGCGTGCGTTATAACGGCTCAGTCTATTTTGAGCTGCTTTACTTCATTCCATTTGCTTAGTCAATGTTTTGTAAGATAGAGAGCTAAACGGTTTCCATGTCATAACTTATGAGTAAATTGTTGGCTCCCAGTAGAAAAATTACGGAGCCTCTTCGTCCATGTTTCGTTAACTTTCGGTCTTAGCCTCGCACTTCGTGAATACTCTTCGTGAATGCATACTAATGACACTGTTCCGCCGAAATGGCAATTTGTGGCTTAGCTTATTTCCACTTTACATCGCCAAATGGCACAAAATATACAACTTGGTTGGATAAAAATATTCCATAGTACAAAATAAAAGTAGTCTTTTAGAGATAAAGCGCAGGATTGCAAGGATTGAAGTGGATTACAGTTTTGCTGGAAATCAAAGTTGCCTTTGTTTGCTGTAGAGGCAGAGTCAATCGTCGCATTTATCTGAAACCAAAATGCGTGCGTTATAACGGCTCAGTTTGTTTTCAGCTTCTTTACTTCGTTGCATTTGTTAAGTTAATGTTTGTAAGGTGGAAAAATAAATTGTTTGTTTGTCATAACTTATGAGTCATTTGTTGGCTCCTAGGAGAAAAATCACGGAGCGTCTTCGTCAATATTTCGGGCATTTTCGGTTTAAGCCATCGCACCTCGTGAATACTCTTCGTAAATGCATACTAATGACACTGTTCCGCCGAAATGGCAAAATGTCGCTTAACTTATTTCCACCTTATATCGACAAATGCCACAAAATATACCACTTAGTTGGATAAAAAGATCCTATAGTACAAAACAAAAGTAGTCTTTTAGAGATAAGCACAGGATTGCAAGGATTGAAGTGGATTACAGTTTAACTTGATATCAAAGTTGCCTTTGTTTGCTGGAGAGGCAGTGTCAATCGCGACATTTATCTGAAATCAAAATTCGTGCGCTATAACGGCTCAGTCTTTTTTGAGCCGCCTTACTTCGTTGCATTTGCTTAGCTAATGTTTGTAAGATGAAAAAATATATTGTTTGTTTGTCATAACTTCTGAGACATTTGTTGGCTCCTAGGGGAAACATTGCGGAGCCTCTTCGTCAATATTTCGGGCATTTTCGGTTTTAGCCGTCGCACTTCGTGAATAGTCTTCGTAAATGGATACTGATGAGATTGTCCCACCGAAATGGCAAAATGTCGCTAAGCTTATTTTCACGTTATATCACCAAATGGCACAAAATATACAACTTAGTTGGATAAAAAGATCCTATAGTATAAAATAAAAATAGAAGTTTGGAGACAAAGCGCAGGATTGCAGGGATTGAAGTGGATTTGAGTTTAGCTGGAAACCAAAGTTGCCTTCGCTTGCTGGAGAGGCAGTGTCAATCGTGACATTTATCTCAAACCAAAATGCGTGCGTTGTAACGGCTCAGTCTATTTTGAGCTGCTTTACTTCGTTCCATTTGCTTAGACAAGGTTTATAACGTAGAAAACTAAATTGTTTGTTTGTCATAACTTAGGAGATATTTGTTGGCTCCTATGAGAAAAATTACGGAGCCTCTTCGTCAATATTAATTAGTTGTACATATTAAATTAAACATAATTTAAATTTTTGTTTGTCTTCATATTAAATTGTAATGTTTTTTATGTATTATTTAATATTTTCAATATTATTGTAGTTTATACCAGATGAAGAGCCACCTTTGTGGAAACGCTGATATTAAACCATTATTTTATTTATTGATTTATTTTTTTCGGGCATTTTCGGTTTTAGCCATCGCACTTCGTGAATACTCTTCGTAAATGCATACTAATGACACTGTTCCGCCGAAGTGGCAAATTGTTGCGTAACTTATTTCCACGTTATATCGACAAATGACACAAAATGTACAATTTAGTTGGATAAAAAGATCCTATAGTACAAAACAAATGTAGTCTTTTAGAGATAAAGCGTAGGATTGAAAAGCTTGAAGTGGATTACAGTTTAGCTTGATATCAAAGTTGACCTTTGATTGCAGGAGAGGCATTGTCAATCGTGACATTTATCTGAAAGTAAAATGCGTGCGTTTTAACGGCTCCGTCTATTTAGGGCCGCTTAACTTTGTTGCATTTGCTTAGCTAATGTTTGTAAGATGGAAAAATCAATTGTTTGTTTGTTATCACTTATGAGAAATTTGTTCGCTCGTAGGAGAAAAATTACGGAGCCTCTTCGTAAATATTTCGGGAATTTTCGGTTTTAGCCATCGCACTTCGTGAATAGTCTTCGTAAATGCATACTGATGAGATTGTCCGACCGAAATGGCAAAATGTCGCTATGGTTATTTCCATGTTATATCGCCAAATGGCACAAAATATACATCTTACTTGGATAAAAAGATCCTATAATACAAAACAAATGTAGTCTTTTAGAGATAAAGCGCAGGATTGCAAGGATTGAAGTGGATTACAGTTTTGCTGGAAATCAAAGTTGCCTTTGTTTGCTGTAGAGGCAGTGTCAATCGTCGCATTTATCTTAAACCAAAATGCGTGCGTTATAACGGCTCAGTTTATTTTGACTTTCTTTACTTCGTTGCATTTGCTAAGTTAATGTTTGTAAGGTGGAAAAATAAATTGTTTGTTTGTCATAACTTATGAGTCATTTGTTGGCTCCTAGGAGAAAAATCACGGAGCGTCTTCGTCAATATTTCGGCCATTTTCGGTTTAAGCCATCGCACCTAGTGAATACTCTTCGTAAATGCATACTAATGACACTGTTCCGCCGAAATGGCAATTTGTGGCTTAGCTTATTTCCACTTTACATCGCCAAATGGCACAAAATGTACAACTTAGTTGGGTAAAAATATTCCATAGTACAAAACAAACGTAGTCTTTTAGAGTTAAAGCGCAGGATTGCAAGGATTGCAGTGGATTACAGTTTTGCTGGTAATCAAAGTTGCCTTTGTTTGCTGGAGAGGCAGTGTCAATCGTGACATTTATCTGAAACCAAAATGCGTGCGTTTTAACGGCTCAGTCTATATTTAGCTGCTTTACTTCATTCGATTTGCTAAGTTAATGTTTGTAAGATGGAAAAATAAATTGTTTGTTTGTCATAACTTAACAGTCATTTGTTGGCTCCTAGGAGAACAATTACGCAGCCCTTTCGTCGAAATTTCGGGCATTTTCGGTTTTAGCCATCGCACTTCGTGAATACTCTTCGTAAATGCATACTAATGACACTGTTTCGCCGAAATGGCAAAATGTCGCTTAGCTTATTTCCACGTTATATCGCCAAATGGCACAAAATATACAACTTGGTTGGATAAAAATATCTCAAAGTACAAAACAAAAGAAGTGGTTTATTGCTAAATCGCAGGATTGCAGTTTAGCTGGAAATCAAGGTTTTCTTTGTTTGCAGGAGAGGCAGTGTCAATCGTGAAATTTATCTGAAACCAGAATGCGTACGTTATAACGGCTCAGTCTATTTTGAGCTGCTTTACTTCATTCCATTTGCTTAGTCAATGTTTTGCAAGATAGAGAGCTAAACGGTTTCCATGTCATAACTTATGAGTAAATTGTTGGCTCCCAGTAGAAAAATTACGGAGCCTCTTCGTCCATGTTTCGTTAACTTTCGGTCTTAGCCTCGCACTTCGTGAATACTCTTCGTGAATGCATACTAATGACACTGTTCCGCCGAAATGGCAATTTGTGGCTTAGCTTATTTCCACTTTACATCGCCAAATGGCACAAAATATACAACTTGGTTGGATAAAAATATTCCATAGTACAAAATAAAAGTAGTCTTTTAGAGATAAAGCGCAGGATTGCAAGGATTGAAGTGGATTACAGTTTTGCTGGAAATCAAAGTTGCCTTTGTTTGCTGTAGAGGCAGAGTCAATCGTTGCATTTATCTGAAACCAAAATGCGTGCGTTATAACGGCTCAGTTTGTATTCAGCTTCTTTACTTCGTTGCATTTGTTAAGTTAATGTTTGTAAGGTGGAAAAATAAATTGTTTGTTTGTCATAAGTTATGAGTCATTTGTTGGCTCCTAGGAGAAAAATCACGGAGCCTCTTCGTCAATATTTCGGGCATTTTCGGTTTAAGCCATCGCACCTCGTGAATACTCTTCGTAAATGCATACTAATGACACTGTTCCGCCAAAATGGCAAAATGTCGCTTAACTTATTTCCACCTTATATCGACAAATGCCACAAAATATACCACTTAGTTGGATAAAAAGATCCTATAGTACAAAACGAAAGTAGTCTTTTAGAGATAAAGCACAGGATTGCAAGGATTGAAGTGGATTACAGTTTAACTTGATATCAAAGTTGCCTTTGTTTGTAGGAGAGGCATTGTCAATCGTGACATTTATCTGAAATCAAAATTCGTGCGCTGTAACGGCTTAGTCTTTTTTGAGCCGCTTTACTTCGTTGCATTTGCTTAGCTAATGTTTGTAAGATGAAAAAATAAATTGTTTGTTTGTCATAACTTCTGAGACATTTGTTGGCTCTTAGGGGAAACATTGCGGAGCCTCTTCGTCAATATTTCGGGCATTTTCGGTTTTAGCCGTCGCACTTCGTGAATAGTCTTCGTAAATGCATACTGATGAGATTGTCCCACCGAAATGGCAAAATGTCGCTAAGCTTATTTTCACGTTATATCGCCAAATGGCACAAAATATACAACTTAGTTGGATAAAAAGATCCTATAGTATAAAATAAAAATAGAAGTTTGGAGACAAAGCGCAGGATTGCAGGGATTGAAGTGGATTTGAGTTTAGCTGGAAACCAAAGTTGCCTTCGCTTGCTGGAGAGGCAGTGTCAATCGTTACATTTATCTCAAACCAAAATGCGTGCGTTGTAACGGCTCAGTCTATTTTGAGCTGCTTTACTTCGTTCCATTTGCTTAGACAACGTTTATAACGTAGAAAACTAAATTGTTTGTTTGTCATAACTTAGGAGATATTTGTTGGCTCCTATGAGAAAAATTACGGAGCCTCTTCGTCAATATTAATTAGTTGTACATATTAAATTAAACATAATTTAAATTTTTGTTTGTCTTCATATTAAATTGTAATGTTTTTTATGTATTATTTAATATTTTCAATATTATTGTAGTTTATACCAGATGAAGAGCCACCTTTGTGGAAACGCTGATATTAAACCATTATTTTATTTATTGATTTATTTATTTCGGGCATTTTCGGTTTTAGCCATCACACTTCGTGAATACTCTTCGTAAATGCATACTAATGACAATGTTCCGCCGAAGTGGCAAAATGTCGCTATGGTTATTTCCATGTTATATCGCCAAATGGCACAAAATATACATCTTACTTGGATAAAAAGATCCTATAGTACAAAACAAATGTAGTCTTTTAGAGATAAAGCGCAGGATTGCAAGGATTTAAGTGGATTACAGTTTTGCTGGAAATCAAAGTTGCCTTTGTTTGCTGTAGAGGCAGTGTCAATCGTCGCATTTATCTTAAACCAAAATGCGTGCGTTATAACGGCTCAGTTTATTTTGAGCTTCTTTACTTCGTTGCATTTGCTAAGTTAATGTTTGTAAGGTGGAAAAATAAATTGTTTGTTTGTCATAACTTAACAGTCATTTGTTGGCTCCAAGGAGAACAATTACGGAGCCCCTTCGTCAACATTTCGGGCATTTTCGGTTTTAGCCATCGCACTTCGTGAATACTCTTCGTAAATGCATACTAATGACACTGTTTCGCCGAAATGGCAAAATGTCGCTTAGCTTATTTCCACTATATATCGCCAAATGGCACAAAATATACAACTTAGTTGGATAAAAAGATCCTATGGTACAAAATAAAAGTAGTGGTTTGGAGATAAAGCGCAGGATTGCAAGGATTCAAGAGGATTACAGTTTAGCTTGAAATGAAATTTGAATTTGTTTGCTGTAGAGGCAGTGTCTACGTCGCTCTTATCTGAAACCAAAATGCGTTTGTTATAACGGCTCTGTCTTTTTTAGCTGCTTTACTTCGTTGTATTTGGTAAGTTCATGTTTGTAAGATGTAAAAAATAAATTGTTTGTCATAACTTATGAGTCATTTGTTGGCTCCTAGGAGAAAAATTACGGAGCCTCTTCGTCAATATTTCAGGAATTTTCGGTTTTAGCCATCGCACTTCGTGAATAGTCTTCGTAAATGCATACTGATGAGATTGTCCCACCTAAATGGCAAAATGTCCCTAAGCTTATTTCAACGTTATATCGCCAAATGGCACAAAATATACAAATTAGTTGGATAAAAAGATCCTATAGTACAAAATAGAAGTAGTAGTTGGAGATAAAGCGCAAGATTGCAAGGATTCAAGAGGATTACAGTTTAGCTTAAAATGAAAGTTGCCTTTGTTTGCAGGAGAGGCAGTGTCAATCGTGACATTTATCTGAAACCAGAATGCGTACGTTATAACGGCTCAGTCTATTTTGTGCTGCTTTACATCGTTCCATTTGCTTAGTCAATGTTTGTAAGATAGAAAGCTAAAAGGTTTGCTTGTCAAACTTATGAGTCATTTGTTGGCTCCTAGGAGTAAAATTACGGAGCCTCTTCGTCAATATTTGGCGCATTATCGGTTTTAGCCGTCGCACGTCGTGAATACTCTTCGTAAATGCATACTAATGACACTGTTCCGCCGAAATGGCAAAATGTCGCTTAACTTATTTCCACCTTATATCGACAAATGCCACAAAATATACCACTTAGTTGGATAAAAAGATCCTATAGTACAAAACAAATGTAGTCTTTTAGAGATAAAGCGCAGGATTGCAAGGATTGAAGTGGATTACAGTTTAGATGGAAATCAAAGTTGCCTTTGTTGGCTGGAGAGGCAGTGTTATCTGAAACCAAAATGCGTGCGTTTTAACGGCTCAGTCTATATTTAGCTGCTTTACTTCATTCGATTTGCTAAGTTAATGTTTGTAAAGTGGAAAAATAAATTGTTTGTTTGTCATAACTTAACAGTCATTTGTTGGCACCTAGGAGAACAATTACGGAGCAACTTCGTCAACATTTCGGGCATTTTCGGTTTTAGCCATCGCACTTCGTGAATACTCTTCGTAAATGCATACTAATGACACTGTTTCGCCGAAATGGCAAAATGTCGCTTAGCTTATTTCCACGTATATCGCCAAATGGCACAAAATATACAACTTGGTTGGATAAAAATATCTCAAAGTACAAAACAAAAGAAGTGGTTTATTGCTAAATCGCAGGATTGCAAGGATTGAAGTGGATTACAGTTTAGCTGGAAATCAAGGTTTTCTTTGTTTGCTGGAGAGGCAGTGTCAATCGTGAAATTTATCTGAAACCAGAATGCGTGCGTTATAACGGCTCAGTCTATTTTGAGCTGCTTTACTTCATTCCATTTGCTTAGTCAATGTTTTGTAAGATAGAGAGCTAAACGGTTTCCATGTCATAACTTATGAGTAAATTGTTGGCTCCCAGTAGAAAAATTACGGAGTCTCTTCGTCCATGTTTCGTTAACTTTCGGTCTTAGCCTCGCACTTCGTGAATACTCTTTGTGAATGCATACTAATGACACTGTTCCGCCGAAATGGCAATTTGTGGCTTAGCTTATTTCCACTTTACATCGCCAAATGGCACAAAATATACAACTTTGTTGGATAAAAAGGTCCTATAGTACAAATAAAAAATAAAGAAGATTAGAGATAAAGCGCAGGATTGCAAGGATTGAAGTGGATTACAGTTTTGCTGGAAATCAAAGTTGCCTTTGTTTGCTGTAGAGGCAGAGTCAATCGTCGCATTTATCTGAAACCAAAATGCGTGCGTTATAACGGCTCAGTCTATTTGGAACTGCTTTACTTCGTTCCATTTGCTTAGTCAATGTTTGTAAGATAAAAAGCTAAAAGGTTTGCTTGTCATAACTTATGGGTCATTTGTTGCTCCTTTGCGAAAAATTACGAAGCCCCTTCGGCAATTTTTCATTAATTTTCGGTTTTAGCCTCGCACTTCGTGAATACTCTTCGTAAATGCATATTGATGACAATGTCCCGCCGAAATGGCGAAATGTCGCTTAGCTTATTTCCACTTTAATCGCCAAATGGCACAAAATATACAACTTAGTTGGATAAAAAGATCCTATGGTACAAAATAAAAGTAGTAGTTTGGAGATAAAGCGCAGGATTGCAAGGATTCAAGAGGATTACAGTTTAGCTTTAAATGAAAGTTGAATTTGTTTGCTGTAGAGGCGGTAACAACGTCGCACTTATCTGAAACCAAAATGCGTTTGTTATAACGGCTCTGTCTATATTAAGCTGCTTCACTTTGTTGCATTTGCTTAGTTAATGTTTGTAAGATGTAAAAAAATTATTGTGTGTCTGTCATAACTTATGAGTCATTTCTTGGCTCCTAGGAGAAATATTACGGAGCCTCTTCGTCAATATTTCGGGCATTTTCGGTGCCCGAAATATAACGGCTCAGTTTCTTTTGAGCTTCTTTACTTCGTTGCATTTGCTAAGTTAGTTTGTAACGTAAAAACTAAATTGTTTCTTTGTCATAATTTATGAATCATTTGTTGGCTCCTAGGAGAAAAATTACGGAGCCTCTTCTTCAATATTTCGGGCATTTTCGGTTTTAGACATCGCACTTCGTGAATACTTTTCGTAAATGCATAGTAATGACACTGTTCCGCCGAAATGGCAATTGTGCTTAACTTATTTCCATTTATATCGACAAATGACACAAAATATACAACTTAGTTGGATAAAAAGATCCTAAGTACAAACAAAAGTAGTCTTTTAGAGATAAAGCACAGGATTGCAAGGATTGAAGTGGATTACAGTTTAGCTTGATATTAAAGTTGCCTTTGTTTGCAGGAGAGGCATTGTCAATCGTGACATTTATCTGAAAAAAATTCGTGCGCTATAACGGTTCATTCCATTTTGAGCGGCTTTACTTTGTTGCATTTGCTTAGCTAATGTTTGTAAGATGGAAAAATAAATTTTTTCTCTAATCACTCTGCAGTGAAACGAGAACAAATCATTTTCACTCTAAATATCACACACTAAGGCAAGAATCAGGAATAGGCATCTCGTTTATTGATAGCTGGACTATATAAAAGTTCACGGGCACTGTACAAGCATACTGTAATCGTTCAACAAATAATGAGGACAATTGCCAATTATCCAAAGCTATCCGATGAGCTAATATAATTTACATTTCACACGAATAAAAAATTTCCATACAACAAACTAAAAACTTCGGTCTCAGTTACCCAAAGTAGCTTAACCAAAATTAACTGGTTATTTTCCTTAAAGACGTACAACATAAGCCTTCATGTCCAAGTATAATGTATCTGATTACAAACGATAACAAAATTAAAGAAAATTTACAGAAACGTAGCGAGAGATGCCGTCGAGTGACCTTGAAAACTGCGAAAACACCTTATATACCTATTAATAACAAATAGTCACGCACGCTGTAATACCGACACCTTCGTACAAGCACTAAAACAAGCGTGCATTCCTTAACGTGAGAAAATACATTTGTTCTCTAATCACTCTGCAGTGAAACGAGAACAAATCATTTTCACTCTAAATATCACACACTAAGGCAAGAATCAGGAATAGGCATCTCGTTTATTGATAGCTGGACTATCAATTCCATAATCGAAATAAAGAAAGAGAATGAAGGAACAAAAATCCTAAAGTTCCAAACTTTAGAGACTAAAAGCAACGCCGAAGTTATCGTTAATAGCCATCCTTAGCTAATTTGTCTTAGCGCCAACGACCATGGCGTTTAAGTGACCTATCATAAACACCTGCGTTAGCAGCGGCAGTAGCGCCTCGTAATGTGAAACTATTTGAGTAGGAAAACCTAATTGATAAAATGCATCCAATACTACCTCCCGGGCGCGGGTATATGAGATACCCGTGCTCCTTAAAGTATAAGAAGCTTTAGACCTTACAAAATGTAATGTACGAAAAAACTTAAGTGAAATGATAAATCAATACCAGCAGCCTGAACATATCTATTGAACAAGTTATATGGCCAGTCGTGGCCAGTGGAACAACATTCCATTTCTATAATATAATTCTTGCCCTTAGAAATAAACAGCTCAACATATTTATCGTCGGAAAACTTAACATCTCAACAGCGTAAATAAGCTAGTTCATTAAACTGCGTAAAAGCCAGCGTAACTGTCACAAAATAGTGGTAGTGCGTAAGTCAGACAAACTAGCGTTAACTGATGCAAACTTTGACATATATTAAATATCATATCGGGAATGACAGGGCTAGGGTCTTTTTTAACTATCGGTTAAGACTTCTTTTAGCTGATTCGCAACTAAATAATCGGCAAAGGTTATGCGCCAAGCGAATACCGTACAGCGGCTTCTAAAGCTGAGTACGATGAATTACTTTGAAGAAAGGACTCTAAATAAGTAGCAAGATGAATACTTAGATGGAAGAACGCTAATTTCCTTATAGCTAGCACCCCAAACTCTAAACTTTCAAAAGCTCTTGAATAACGCTCAGTAGTGGAATCCGCTTCTGCTCCTAAAACAGCGTAAAGGTAAACAACTTGCCAATCGACAAAGAACGACCCACGAATGTCGATAAAGCCCTAGCACCTGTAATAAACAAACAAAGAGAAAAATAAGTACAAAACCCACCTCTGCAATAATTATGGCGTATACATACATACCTATGTCATAAAACAAAGGTCCCAGTGACCAAACAAAGTCCCAGTGGACCCAAAGTATATATTTCCAAAATGTAAACAAATCAATAATGAAAAACAGACAATGTGTATCGATACGTATCAAAGTCCCAGTGGACTAATGACATACTAATACAAAATGCACATCCCAGTGGAAACAATGAATGGGGCAATACAACACTGTCCAAGACCCAGTGGACTAATGAAGTTTTGGTTCCATCAAATTTCAAAAAAAAACTAACACTGGAGTACAAAAAGAAGACGAGCCAAAACAAGTTTCTTTGTTTGCCCCTTGAACAAAAACATCGCTCCCATTTTAGAGGAACAAAATATCCACAACAAAAAACTCTTAAACGCGCCGCTTTCCTGCATAAGATATGCCCAGAACACTGACGAAGGCCAGTACGAGACAATCAAACACCACGAGTCTGACAATTAAGAAAATGCATAAGGACGTGAGGAATTAAATATAACAAGGAAACAAGCCAACTGTTTTTCCCCCGACCCCAGTCAAAAGCTACAGAATCTACACCCGAACTCCCAGGTTGAAAAAAAACAATAAATAAAACCTAGGAACTTTAGCGTTAACAAATTGACAAAACAATCGACTGTACAAGGCCCCAGATGGAATCCACCGCCCGAAAATAAGAACGTTAACACTCCAATCGTCAAAATCGACAATTTTGCTCAAATAGTCTGCAATTTCATTCTCTGAACGCGGGATCCACTCCATATCAATGATAACATCACATTCCTAGGAAAGCGAAAAACTTTTCATTGCAATTTGTGCAGGTGAACCTTTTTTCTACCAGTCTTAACAATAGCTGCAACACCCTGATTATCTTTATACCACTTCACATAACTTCCCCTAAGCAAATTTGCAAAACTCTACAAAGCGTGTAAAACACACATATTAAGCTCTCTCCATGAAGAACTTTGTTTCATCTCAATTGCATCCCAGTTTTAGTGTGAAACTGGCTTACCGTTCATGAGGATAAAGGCAGCGTAACCAACCGCACTAGCGTCGGAATAAACAACCCGAGAAGATAAAACATGTTTCCTCCATATAGGTCTGAAATCAGTCCAGTTATGCAACTGCTCGCGCCAAAATTTGAGTACTACAAGCACATCAGAGTCTAAGACTGCGTATCCCAGCCTCTTCTGTATTCAATTAACTGGTGCATAGCTTTAGTCATGAGCATACAAACATCACCCACAATCATAAAATTGAGATAATTCTTCCCGTAACACGAGCAAAATACTTAGCAGAGACGCTCTTGCAAGACATAATTTCAACCACTTCGTCAAAAAACCCTGAAATCTTTTCCAAAAAATATCTAACCAACAAATGCCCTGAATGGGGACCCACTGACACTTATCCTTATTGGGAACAAACCCGGATTTGAAAAGATCCGACCTGACAAGTAATGCGTGCTCTTCGCATTTAGAAAAACCTTGGACCGCGAAAATGCCATCGTCCAAATAATCAACAATGCTGCTAGCGTTAGAACGCCAAGATTAACTAACGGTCTCATGACTTTCGAAAACATATATGGGTCCACAGAAAGCCCAAACGGTAAAACCGTAAATTAAAATATTTAATAACCCCTTCGAAAAACCCATGGGTGCGAAACCCAAAAATTGTTGATCAGGTTCAAAAATCTCAATATGACGATAGCCCACTTGTTGCAAAGCTGCATCTCTATGGAATTCTCTTGACAATCATACGTGCAATCTCAAGCAAGAGTTTATTTAAAAACTCTTTTAAACGCTGAACTTCATATCAATTGCTTAATTTATAGATTAATTTTTCTATAAGTCAGATTTTAAGTTTTAATTAGTTTTTAATCTTTTTATCCATTTGTAAACTGTTTAACTTTTTAATACACGACCACATCAGCTACGCTGTAATTTTATCGTGTTTAAATAAATGTTGTTGTTGTTGTTGCCCGATTTAATATCAAACGAGCAAACCCAAGGGCAAGGCCTGACTAGCAAACACTGAAGAAACGATATAGCATCTTCAACTTAATCTTAAACTTCTTGACAAAAACATTAAAGTGCCCATGATCAAATATAAGCCTTTTCTTCCCATTACGATTGAACGTAAACTGATAGGGGATTAATAAACACCGGCGACAATGTACACTCCAGGGTCACCCCACGACCGAAGGTATCTTATAACCTTTCTTAGTAACACTAAGGACAAATTGCCTAAGCCTACCCTTAACAATGACTGATTCAGAATCTTCTAAATAGTCCTATAACTACGTTCCAATAAGTCTCTTTCTTCAACCCCAACCCAGACTGATAATGCAAATGAACAACAAACATTGAAATACTCATCCGTTCCAAGTCTGTTCAGCGCTTCACTACTTATTGACGGTAGGGTTGGACGTGCTTGGCAAGGCTCTGTTGCTGTAAAGGCAACTGTAGTTTGGGCAAAATGGCAAGTTTGCCAAATGCCCGAGCTGCCCACCGGTGAAACATGAAGTTGTCGGAAGGTTGACTGGCTGTCTGTTCCGAAACGACTGTGTCCGAAATGGCTGCTGAGGAAATTGTTTGGGGACGAAAAGACTGCGAAGCAGAGCGATGTAAAGAACTCCCAGCGGCCAAAGATGGCTCTTGAGGGAATTTAAGGCTCTGAACAGTACTGCGATTTTGCTTACGAACACGAAGCTTGGTAAGCGCCCTTCTTTCAGCAGACCGAAGTTTCTTCTCATCCTCTGAATTGTCAGCTAACTCGTCTGATTCGTATTCTTCGACCGCCGTTCAGCCTGTCGCCGGACTCTTGTCTGCAAACCGTATAACTTTGTTGCGTTTATTCAGCAAAGTTCTAGCGCTCTTCAGCGCCTTATTAACTGCGGCCAAATTGCCCTAGAGCAGATGACTGGAAGCCGAGTCAAAAAAGTCTATCATACTCGAGTTGAACTAAAATTGTAACTTATTTCCTTTAAACCGAAACCCGCTGGAAGCCTTCGCTTCAGTCTTTAGTTTCTTGATTTCAAATTTTTGTCGCAAGTTCCTTCTGTTCGAGACCCGCTTGAAATCTGAAAAACTTTTGTCGAGCTTCGAATCGAGTAGACGGGAAACTAAACCCAACGTTTCTTTGCCGGAAAAGGCCACGCTCTTGAGTAGGTTCATCAAGCTTAACGATTGATGGTAAACGATTACTGCCCGTTTTTTCCATAATTTACAGAAACGTAGCGAGAGATGCCGTCGAGTGACCTTGAAAACTGCGAAAACACCTTATATACCTATTAATAACAAATAGTCACGCACGCTGTAATACCGACACCTTCGTACAAGCACTAAAACAAGCGTGCATTCCTTAACGTGAGAAAATACATTGTTTGTTTGTCATAACTTCTGAGACATTTGTTGGCTTCTAGGGAAACATTACAGAGCCTCTTCGTAAATATTTCGGGCATTTTCGGTTTTAGCCGTCGCACTTCGTGAATAGTCTTCGTAAATGCATACTGATGAGATTGTCCACCGAAATTGCAAAATGTCGCTAAGCTTATTTCCACGTTATAACGCCAAATGGCACAAAATATAAAACTTAGTTGGATAAAAAGATCCTATAGTACAAAATAAAAGTAGACGTTTGGAGACACAGCGCAGGATTGCAAGGATTGAAGTTGATTACAGTTTAGCTGGAAACCAAAGTTGCCTTCGTTTGCTGGAGAGGCAGTGTCAATCGTGACATTTATCTGAAACCAAAATGCGTGGTTATAACGGCTCAGTCTATTTTGAGCTGCTTTACTTCGTTCCATTTGCTTAGACAACGTTTGTAAGAGAAAACTAAATTGTTTGTTTGTCATAACTTGAGATATTTGTTGGCTCCTAAAAGAAACATTACGGAGCTTCTTCGTCAATATTTCGAGCATTATCGGTTTTAGCCGTCGTAGGTCGTGAATACTCTTCGTAAATGCATAGCAGTGATACTGTCCCGCCAAAATGACAAAATGTCGCTTAGCTTATTTTCACGTTATATCGCCAAATGGCACAAAATATACAATTAGTTGGATATAAAAAGATCCTATAGTATAAAAAAAAAAGATAGTTTGAGACAAAGCGCAGGATTGCAGGATTGAAGTGGATTTGAGGTTAGCTGGAAACCAAAGTTGCCTTCGCTTGCTGGAGAGGCAGTGTCAATCGTTACATTTATCTCAAACCAAATGCGTGCGTTGTAACGGCTCAGTCTATTTTGAGCTGCTTTACTTCGTTCCATTTGCTTAGATATGATATATGATATGATATGATATGATATGATATGATATGATATGATATGATATGATATGATATGATATGATACGATACGATATAATATAATATAATATCATGCTTATAATGGTGACGAAGCAGCGATGGATGTCTTGAAGGTAAAAAGACAGAGTACCGTACAACAAGGACAAAGACATTAACTGGAACACGTTTCGCTCCGATTATCGCCACTGTGCAGTTCTTTACCAAGCAGCGGATGCTTTGGGCCTTGAAATGCTACAAAGGTGCGCCTAACGGGCCTTGGGGTGCATGTCCTGGATCTCTCAGCAACGAGATATTGATGACCTAGCCTCGAGGGTGCTACAAAGGTGCGCCAAACGGGCCTTGGGGTTCATGTCGATGATCTCTCAACAATGAGAGATTGATGACCAAGCCTCAAGAGCCCTTGACACTGAGACATTATATGGAATGTACAAGTCAACGCTAGACTGTGCGCCAGAAAAGTTTCACCTAAACGAAGATCAAACAGGTGGCGATGCAGATAAGGACATTGAGAGAGTCGAGGAAGAGAAGAAGTCCAGGAAAAGAAAAGCCACACCAACAGACAGTGAGAGCGACTACGAACCTGTAAAGCAGGCAAAGGAGAAAACAGCAAGTGCCCTTACAACAGACAGCGAGAGCGATTTCCAAGCGCCCGTAAAGAAAAAGAAAAAGAAAACAGCAAGTCCCCTGAGGAGCGATGACGAAGCGCCCGTAAAGAAAACGAGAAAGGAAAGCAGCAAGTCCCCTGAAGAGCGACAGCGAGCAGAAGGAAAGAAGCCATCATAACGAGAGGATGTGTAGGATAACAGGCTGCTTCTTCTACGGCTACAACCTTCAACGTCATATACAAATGCACGTCAGAAAGGGCGGCATAGAAGAAGAAGACATTCCCCGTTTGATGTAGCTCATTTGAGGCCAGTACGACGATTTTGAGATCTGGTGTGCTCAAAAGTGAGATTTTGCCAAAACTTTCTCCGCATGGCCCCAAACGTGCAATTTGTGCACTTTTAATAGAAATGCACTGTCTTCGATTTTTGGTCATGATTTCAGGACAGTACGACGATTTTGAGATCCAGTGTGCTAAAAAGTCAGATTTTGCCAAAATTTGCTCCGCACGGCCCCAAACGTGCGTTTTGTGCACTTTTCATAGAAATACACTCTTTTCGTTTTTCGGCCATGATTTGAGGCCAGTACGTCGATTTTGAGCTCTGGTGTGCCAAAACTTGCTCCGCACGGCGCGAGACGTACGTTTTGTGCATTTTTCATAGAAATGCACTGTTTTCGCTTTTTGGCAATGATTTGAGACCAGATCGACGATTTTGAGATCTGGTGAGCTCAAAAGTGAGATTTTCCCAAAACGTGCTCCGCACGGCCCGAAACGTACGTTTTGTGCATTTTTCATAGAAATGCACTGTTTTCGCTTTTTGGCAATGATTTGAGACCAGATCGACGATTTTGAGATCTGGTGAGCTCAAAAGTGAGATTTTCCCAAAACGTGCTCCGCACGGCCCGAAACGTACGTTTTGTGCCTTTTTCATAGAAATGCACTGTTTTCGCTTTTTGGTAATGATTTGAGACCAGAACGACGATTTTGAGATCTGGTGAGCTCAAATGTGAGATTTTCCAAAAACGTGCTCCGCACGGCCCGAAACGTACGTTTTGTGCATTTTTCATAGAAATGCACTGTTTTCGCTTTTTTGCGATGATTTGAGGTCAGGACGACGATTTTGAGATCTGGTGGGCTCAAAAGTGAGATTTTGGCAAAACTTGCTCCGCACGGCACGAAACGTACGTTTTGTTAATTTTTTATAGAAATGCACTGTTTTCGCATTTTGGCGATGATTGAGACGAGAACGACGATTTTGAGATCTAGTTAGCTCAAAAGTGAGATTTTGGCAAAACTTGCTCCGCACGGTCAGAAACGTACGTTTTGTGCATTTTCCATAGAAATGCACTGTTTTCGCTTTTTTGCGATGATTTGAGACCAGTTCGACGATTTTGAGATCTGGTGAGCTCAAAAGTGAGATTTTGGCGAAACTTGCTCCGCACGGCACGAAACGTACCTTTTGTTAATTTTTCATAGAAATGCACTGTTTTCGCTTTTTGGCGATGATTTGAGACGAGAACGACGATTTTGAGATCTAGTTAGCTCAAAAGTGAGATTTTGGCAAAACTTACTCCGCACGGCCCGAAACGTACGTTTTGTGCATTTTTCATAGAAATGCACTGTTTTCGCTTTTTGGCAATGATTTGAGACCAGCACGACGATTTTGAAATGCACTGTTTTCGCTTTTTTGCGATGATTTGAGGTCAGGACGACGATTTTGAGATCTGGTGAGCTCAAAAGTGAGACTTTGCCAAAACCTGCTCCGCACGGCCCGAAACGTACGTTTTGTGCATTTTTACATAGAAATGCACTGTTTTCGCTTTTTTGCGATGATTTGAAACGAGAGCGACGATTTTGAGATCTAGTTAGCTCAAAAGTGAGATTTTGGCAAAAGTTGCTCCGCACGGCACGAAACGTACGTTTTGTAATTTTTCATAGAAATGCACTGTTTTCGCTTTTTGGCAATGATGTGAGACGAGAACGACGATTTTGAGATCTAGTTAGCTCAAAAGTGAGATTTTCGCAAAACTTGCTCCGCACGGTCAAAACGTACCTTTTGTGCATTTTTCATAAAATGCACTGTTTCGCTTTTTGGCAATGATTTGAGACCAGCGCGACGATTTTAAGATCTAGTGAGCTCAAAACTGAGATGTTGGCAAAAGTTGCTCCGCACGGCACGAAACGTACGTTTTGTTAATTTTTCATAGAAATGCACTGTTTTCGCTTTTTGGCGATGATTTGAAACGAGAACGACGATTTTGAGATCTAGTTTGCTCAAAAGTGAGATTTTCGAAAAACTTGCTCCGCACGGTCAGAAACGTACGTTTTGTGCATTTTTCATAGAAATGCACTGTTTTCGCTTTTTGGCAATGATTTGAGGCCATACGAAAGATTTTGAGATTCTGGTGTGCTCAAAAGTGAGATTTTTGCCAAAACTTGCTCCGCACGGCCCCAAACGTGCGTTTTGTGCACTTTTCATAGAAATGCACTTGTTCGCTTTGTGGCGATGATTTGAGGTCCGTAACGACGACTTTGAGATCTGATGTGCTCAAAAGTGAGATTTTGCCAAAACTTGCTCCGCACGGCCCCAAACGTACGTTTTGTGCAGTGTTCATAGAAATGCGCTCTTTTCGCTTTTCGCGATGATTTGAGGCTAGTACGACGATTTTGAGATCTGGTGTGCTCAAAAGTGAGATTTTGCCAAACTTGCTCGGCACGGCGGCCCCAAACGTGCGTTTTTGTGCATTTTCATAGAAATGCACTGTTTTCTCTTCCTTTTGGCGATGATATCAGGCAAGTACAACGATTTTGAGATCTGATGTGCTCAAAAGTGAGATTTTAACCAAAACTTGCAACACACGGCCCGAAACGTACGTTTTGTGCAGTTTTCATAGAAATGCACTGTTTTCGCTTCTGGCGATGATTTGAGGTCAATTTTGAGATCAGGTGAGCTCAAAAGTGAGATTTGGCCAAAACTTGCAAGCACGGCCTCAAACGTACGTTTTGTGCACTTTCATAGAAATGCACTGTTTTTCGCTTTTTTTGTGATGATTTGAGGTCAGGACGACGATTTTGAGATCTGTGGGCTCAAAAGTGAGATTTTGGCAAAACTTGCTCC